>KB673102.1:416420-431523 GCA_000349145.1 Anopheles dirus | reverse complement strand
ACAAAACGGCACACAATAGTGGCATGTCTAGGAATGTTACCGTTTTGTAGCAGGGAACAATAGTGGGTTGCAAAAAATAAACGCTCTTCGAGGTGTTTGATATTGTGATGGGAATAGAGACAGGACGTTTTATTAAAAATATTATTAAACGGAATAAAATCTCTATTGTTGTAGTGTGATGAAATTGAACATGCTTGTGCATCATAGTAGAAAAACGATGTTTTTATCTTGCTTTTGATGTTTTGTTTTGTGGATGCTTTTGTCGTTGTACAGTTTTCAATAAAGCAGCTAGTTTTCAGCATAAATTAATGTAACAATATTTCTTAATAACAATGACATATCCAAACAAGCGTTTACTTTTGTAGGCTTTGACTGTGACCAAAAAAAAACAGTGTTAGACGCATTACATGAATAATGTTATGGTTCGGAATGTAATATCCCAGGTAAATCTTATCATATCTGCAAACGGCAGATTAAGGATAAATTCGAAATAGCCATGATGCCCATGATACCCCCAAGTCACAATAGTCATTGTAAAATATGTAAACTTCATAGTAGTCTTCAAAAAGGAGGTCAATTATTTCCAGCGTTACATTTTTCTTCATAGGGCAGGAGGTGCATGGGTAAGAAGCTTCCTCTCAATGTGCTATCAAAACTTACGATGCGAATTGGCCGTATTTGATGTTAGTATTTTTCCCGATTTTTTTTTCTTAAAGATTCCTAACAATCCTTAGCTTTTATGTGGTATGCAAGGTTTAAATTATTTGGTATGAAACTAATAGGAGCAGTTAAAGATAATCCACTCACAACACTGTCAATAAAATTGGCCAAACGAATGTCCAGACTATTTGGTCATTTGCCATATAGGAAACGACTCATTTAGATAGATACATGATTATATGTTTATCATAGATCTTTAAAAAACCTTTTCTCAATACGACAGACAACTGGTTTATATGTACGAGGGACAAAATTCGCCCCTTTGCATAAAACCAAGCAAGAAACTATTGCCTAACACATGCCCTAACATGCCCTAATGAAATTGTTTGCGGTAGGATGGTCGATTCTAAACTAAACTGAAATACCTGTAGCAATCTTGTTCAATTTAATTTTATCAATATGGGGTTTTATTGGGTTCTGGATTTATCGATCGGATGCAGTTTACATTACATGTTTAATCGTATATTGGCCTGACGGATGCGTAACTGTTGCTACTACGATATCAATTTGTCTAATGCAAAAATTTATTTCACCAACTTCACGTTTGCTAGTTACCCTAATAACATTTCCGTCGAGCAAATGGAAGTTTTCCGTTTCCCCTTAATCCAGCAGGTGGTTTGCGTAAGTGTTTGCTGTACTGCCAGGTGCGTGTGTTTAGCTGGAGAAAGCTAGCAAATGATGATGATATTGCCGTAGCGTATGAAAACAGGTACTGGAAGAACGCAAGCAGCTGTTAACTTTCGAGCGGCGAACACTGCGCTGATGAGCACTGTGACACACTGACGCGAAAACGTATAGGCAAAAGATCAGCATCGAAAGTGGGGTAAATTCGTGGCCAAATTTATCAAAACGCTGTCAAGAGGGTGTTGGAGCTCACCGCACCAGCGGTGCCCTAGTTTCGTTCTGGGTCGTGTTTTTTCTCCCTTCACATCGGCTTGCCTTTCGGCTGTCACACGCACACAAAACCTGTCAGATGCCATTGGCGCCTTTTCCATCACAAAGGCGCGGGAGACAGACGACACTTGGGTGGGGGCATTTTCTCTCCCGTCGAATGTCTCCGGCATCAAGTGCAGCGTTGTTCTCGAGTACTGTTTCGTGTGCCGCATTAGTGTTATCCTCTCTACGTTGTGTTTCCCGAGAATGGCGGCAGCTGACAGCTTCGATGGAAAGCCGGCTGGGAAGCGATTCTCCGAAAATTAGAGTCGAATCCGATCATCTGATACTACGCTACTACGTGTGCTGCTACGCTTGTTCCACCTGTATCTACTCTTCGTCTTTGTTTTGCTCTTTTTTCTCGCTCTCAGTGCAACTCTTCAAGTTGGAGCCCATTGCGAACTATACCACCGCTCTTACCGTAGAGGAAAACTAGTGGCTTGAGATAGCAATATTAGCTGCCGACTCACTCTTTCTCAGCCTCGAAGCGCTCGCAAAACAGAAATAGTGACGTCATATGCGTTCAGTAGAAGCTGCTTCGGTACAGTGAGCTAAGATGAGTGAGAAAAGAGAGCGGGAGAGAACGAGAAACTGAGAGAAGGTTACAAGAAAAAATACGCTGTTGGACGATGACCCCCACCACACTGTGTGCGTGTGTATGTGTGTGTGTGTGTGACTGACGAGCCTTTGACTTCTTAATGTCACTTCGAGCGAACACAATGAACACAAATGAAGGTAATCATCATCATCGTCATGATTGTTTCTCATCAGTCAGTCGGTGAGTCGAGCTGGTTCCGCTCTGAGTGGTAGAAGCCCTCGCCCCCCTCCGTTTGCTGATGAGAGACGATAGGCACGAGAATGAACCGGAAACTTCACGAGAAACGGCAACCACAGCGAGCGTCTTCGCTCTTCACTTCCATTAGGCCGTGGTCTATGCGAGCGTTACGAACAAAACTGTTCGAGATACGCAGTAACAAAACTATATAAAAATTAAAATGTGTTTAGGTACGCTCGTAAATGAGTATGTAACAAATCGATTAGACTGTTGCTGCGAACAACCAATGTTGTAGGGCATGTGTGTGAACAAACAGTAGTTTATCTATTTTTACAGACCTGAGCCTTAGAGGCCGTGCTCATACTCACTAGATCACTCGTGCACCGTTCGTGCGAGCTCTTGTACATGGTTTCACCGTTCGGTGTGGTGAACACGCGCGCATCAAACCGTAGTAATTTCTACTCCGACCGAGCAGACGGTAGGTGGTACTTTCGCACTGGCGTACTGTGACAGCAGGCACGTATCCCATCGGCCACGGCAGACCATGCGCCTCCACCTATCTCTTGAGGAGTGTGTGGAAAGTGTGGAAAACAGCACCATACTCAAATCCGCAAAAGCCCTCAGTCGACGCTAAATGCGTGTTTCGGTCGTTCGGTTCGTTCACTAACGCGGTCTCGGTGTCCGGTCTCGCGACCCGGGTAAGCCCTTCGCATGCTCGTGTGTACATTCGACGGAGTGCTCGAAAGGAGAAGTTAGTTAACACGCGGGCACCGCAAAAGAACTGTACATGCCGTGTTTTGCTGGCTGTGTTGTCTCTCGTACGAAGCCGTAGCTAACCTGCCGGTACGGCACTGTAGTGGACGGGTTGCTACGGGTTGCTTTCTTTGTGCTGAAAACGATACCCGGAGCGTGGCACGGATCGCTCCCAAGGTGTCGGAGCTCGCGGTGCGGATTGCTATGTTTTGATGGATAAAAAAAAAGTGTGCCAAGAATTCGTGCCTTCGATTCTGAGAGTGTTTCCGATGCCGAAGCGCTGCGAGTAGCGTGCCGTGCCTGAAAAGTTCTATTTCCGCTTCGCGAGCATAAACACGGTTCGGTTCGTGCGGTCATGTGGAGCTGGCGGCAGACGGAGGAGTGTGAAACGGAACGCATGCTGAGAAGGAACACACTTTAAGAAGAAGAAAAATAAATTTCGGAATGTGCGTCGGATTCGTGGCGGTTTTCTCTTGCGTTCTCGCACCGTACGTGCCACCTTTTAACTCAAATATTTCTTTCAAAAAAAATGCCACCAAAAAGAACAGAACCGTGTCGTTCCTTTGCCATGGATCCCACCGTCGAAAGTATGCACGGATGAACGATCAAACAGAATCGGAACTGCGGATGAATGATCGGCTCAGGCTTAAGTCGAGCAGCGAAGACAAAGCGGGTACGAACGCTGTAATAACGTAGCGCTATCTCTTTTTCTGGCACGGTCCCATACACACACACACACATGGCCCAGTGTCAGTGGAGCAGAAGATATGAAAGTGACGTCGTCGTTGGTGAAAAAAGCGACGTAGCAGTAGTGGACGAAAATATCTCCGCCGTGGGCTAAAAATAAGCGGTGTTCAGAGCGCTGCATGAGTTTTTCCACCAATCACCACCACCACCACCACGTCTCGACCTTCTTTCCTGCACCACCCCGGCCAACCTGACCTGCCTCCTGCCGGAGGATGTATTCAAGCGACTGTCCGAGACGAGAACGCGCGCGCTCAACGTGTGCAGAGTATACGTGTGTGGTGGTATGAACGATGTTCTGTTGCACGGGAGATGTAGGTGAAAAGTGAAAATCCTAACGACGGCCATCGAAGTGGCCGCACTGTCGTCGACAGCGGCGGTAGCTGTTTTCCTTTTCCCGTAAAAAAAAGAAACACTCACACACCCTCTTCCATCCTTTCTCGACCCGTGGGAATCGTAAAATTCTTCCCGCTCTGGTGTTGTGTCACACAGCGTGTCTTTTACTTCGATGCTGCTCGTTCTTGTTTTTACTTTCAATAGCTCCTCGTGTATCCTCATCTCTCTCTGTCTCTCTTACAAAGCTTTCATACGGTTGAGGAATTTTCGTTCGTACTCCGCGAATGCCGGATCCGTGTTTGGATGCGAAAATAACGGCTTTCGCAAGAAAACCGCTGTGAAAGCGGTGCTGGGAAAACACGCGCCACTGAGCAAGAAAGTTTCGGAGAGCACATATTCTAGAATTTGTATGCAATGCAAAAACTTAAAACAAAGTTGCTACAAACAAAAACTAGCGCAACGGAGGATAAAGAACAATATGCGTTTCATTTAATGGAATGGAAGAGATGTGTAGACAATCATTTCGCGTCATTCCTCCGACCTTCTGTTTGTTTCGTACACACAGAAGGCAGGAGGTAAAAAGAAGGAACAGAATCTTTCGAATTGACCGAAAATACAATGAAAGTGGGAACAGGGCCATGTGGATCGGTCTCGGTAAAATCGTCGTGCTATAAAATCCGTCAGGAAAATATTCGATTACTGATAAGTGATAACGTATCGAATATTGCGTTTACTATCAACCGCGCGAGAGAGAGAGAGAGTGTGTGTGTTTGTTTGTGTGTGTGTGTGTGTGTGTGAGAGAGAGAAAGAGAAAGAGATAAAGATTGGACCATAAAACGAAAGCCAAACAAAACGGAATTTGCCGGCGGCTCATACGTGCAAGTGCCCGTACGGGAGTAAAGGGTGCTAAAATGGTGGAACCGAATCGTGCGTGTGAAAATCGTGTTGCTACCGCTGTGGGGAGGGAAGGCAGTGCTGATCGGTGTTGAACGAAGGACGTTATACCACTCCCTCCCCCAGCACGACCCCTCATGTGCTAAAATAAACCCCTATTCCGAAGGGGCCGGCCCGACGTCGTTGTCGTCGAAAATTGAGCGAATTATTACTAACCGGATATGGATATGATTGAATTTCTTTTGATTATAGAGATGGCTTTCTTTCGGTCGGTGTCGTTTAGACAGGGGAATAGAGTGTGTGTGTGAGAGAGAGAGAGATAGTGAAAAATAATATGAGAGTGAGAGAGAGAGAGAGAGAGATAAAAGCAGAAGGGATATATTGTGGGCGGAAGGAGTATGGCGATGGATTAGAGTTGAACTTTCCTTGCCGTGTTTGTTTTACACGAACAGTGGAAATTCGATTTATTGTTGTTGAACATTTCTTTTCACTGGTTGGGGTCCGGCGCCATTCAACGCATCGATTGTGCTACGTGTTAGTGAACGGAAAGTGCTGTGGTTTCTCCTAATTTGATCGGTCAATATCTTCTATGCTCTCTTCTGCATGCAAAGTGTTCTCCTTCGAGGTAGTGTAGTTAGCAACAAATCCATGTAGCCGTGCTGGATGTCTACGTGAGGGATCGTGTTTTGTTGGCGAAGCGTGGAGAGTGAAAAAGTGAAAGCGTGTTGCAGGAAAAAGAACGAAGAAGCACCGAAGACAGCGACAGTTTGAACTGAATGACAATAAATGGAACAATACTCGCGTACACTACACGGCGGCATCTGAAGAGGTAAATTCTGTAATGTCTTACAGCCGTTGGCGGTGTAAAAACTGCTTCCCCGTGAACGTCGTATGCTTCTTTCGGTCTGGATAAAAGCGAGTCTGCTCCGCAGCGCGTACTGGAACAGAAGCATAAACTTTTGTGCAGGTTTGCAACAACAACAACATGGGGTGGTACCGTTTTTTGGCGAACAAAACTCATTAAAATTCAAATTTGATGAAGAAAGTTAAATCGAGTGGTTTTATGCGCACATTTACACCTCCGCCTCCAGAGTGCCCGTCCCATCAGCACGTCACAAAAACTATTCCCGAAATTCCGTGTCACTTGCTCCTGTACCAATAACTCTCACTCTCTCTCTCTCTCGCTCTCTGTGTCGCTTTCTCTTCTTTGCCTCGTGCAAGTTTTTCCTGGCCAACTTCGTGTTTGATTTTGGCAGTTTGATTGGCGTGTTGAATGGTTTGATTGATTTTGTGTGTGGCTGTGTGTGTGTGTATGTGCTGTCTCCCGTCGCATCCCGTCGGCATGCTGGCATGCAGGAGAAATTAATTGGAATTGTGCATTCACCCTTTGTCTCACAGGACGGAAATGAGCGAAATGTGTTGCTGCACCTAGTAGATTGAACAATTCTCGCGCGTGCAAGTGATTGACAAGATTTAAGTGAAAATGGAGTAATTTCGATTGCTTAAACAACTCTTTCTCTCTATTGCGGGAAACAGGTTTTCGGGTCAAAGTTAGCGCTACCTAGTGTTTTTAATTCGAACTATTATCGCTTAGTATTACGGAGTGAGTGACTTAAATGAAACGAACAACTTACCTCCTTATATAAAAATCTTCAAGATTCTTTTACGAATCTTTATAATCCTACCGAATCCCATTCTTTTTGTCAACCTTTACTCTTTCACTCACGTCTATGGAAATGGTATCCCTGTGGCGTCTAGTAACTCACTCTTAAGTGAGTGGGATTATTATGACTTGCAAAAGAGTTGCTAAACAAATCGGATCCCAATGGTGAGTGAGTAATAGTGAGTTAAATCTCTGAAAAGAGTTAAGAGTCATTCTCATGTCCAGTTAGTATTCTTCTATAACAATCTGTCGACTGTAGACTGTCGATATTTAAGTTATTGATTGACTTTAGGTTTTGATATTTTCAACGCAAAATATCATAACCAATGTAGTATTTCTCATTGCGCTGAAAAGTTTCCAAGGTATTTGAAACGTGATCCTACAGAGACTAATGACGTTAAACGTATTGGTTGTCCAAATAAGGTAGCAACATAAAAAAGACCATAAAACCGTAAATATCGTAAAGATGGAGAAAAATGTGCCAGCGTTATATTTCATGAGAGCTCGACCATGAGAAAGCTTTTCTTCCAAAGAGGTACCCATTGCTTATTGTACACCGGAAACGTGCTTTCAATTGATAAACAAATGTCAAAACTGCTTTCATATAAATGCCATTTCCTTCCGTTCTCGTTGATGGGATTGGTGGGTCATCGTATATTTAAAAAAACACATCCTAGGTACTTCCTTCGAGGTAAGTTATTTTGGCTGAAACTGAGGGCTATTTTGAGATAAAACACAAATGCTTCTCCAATATGCAAGGATATGCAAGGAGGATATGCAAATATTAGAGCGGAAGGGAATGGATAGGTTTCTTGCATTCAACATTTTTTTGGATCGAATATCGGATCGGAATGATCGTGCGTGTTGTGAACGCCAGTGATGAGATTAGGCTGTTATTAATACGATTTTTAGCAGGAAAAAATAAGCTAAATATTAACGGCAACTTAATGCAAATCCCGCTAAAGATTACAATTACGGCCCTGGTCGCTAGAGAAAATGGGTGCGACAGGATGGAAATCATAATAAAACACGATCTCGTTGGCAGGATTCCAAATCTCTGCACTTCGTGCGCTTAAGCCTTCACAGGAAGCCAAACAAGAGGACCCGGCACGAAATAAAACCAGCGCACAAATCTTGGATAATGATGCGATGCAAGATTAGTGGCAGGATGTTATGCTTGCATGTCGTGGCGCACGGCAAATGAGACCAATTAATTCCCAACCATCATCGGCCGGGGATTTACGGCGACCTTCCCCTTCCCTGGGAGCTAACGGGGTAGCAGCGTAATGATGATGAACAACGATAATAAGGCCGGAGAAAAAACATAAAATTATTCAACTGTCTCCGGTTCGATAGGGGCCGGTTCGTATTCCCAATTGTGGAATCACTCCGGTTGCTGCTGCGCGTGTTATGAGGGTTGTTAATTCTCTGCCAGCGAGCGCAAGCTAGTAGATGGAGTTTGGAATATGAGCCTCATCCATTTCACTTCGACTGCCGGTGGTATCGCAATGTGATGTGCTGTCCGGGAAATGAGTAGTGTATATTTCATTCGGAACGCACTACTTGCAATGGTGATTCTACTGTGATAGGTCTGGATGAGTAATGCACTCGATGGAAATGAGATTGAGCACTTTCGATATGTTAAAATTTTCTATCTCTATGTAGCTAATATGCTTAGGCATGTTTTGAGTTGTATAGGCTCAATTTTAAGAGAAATAAGAAATGTGCGATCAAATTCTGTCGTTTGATGCTAGAAACTTATTGTATTTACATGATACTATGCATATGGGTGCATCTGCATACGGTGGGGTCAGATGATCGTATACTATGAATTCCTACCCATTTTGCAAACCCCACAGAAGCAAAAAGGACATGGAAATTGGACTCATGTCGGCAATTTTTAGCAATGGTCGGGTACAGCTTTCAGATCCATTTAAAATTAAGATTAAAGTAAGATTTTAAAGGATACTTTTTGCTACCCTTCATTTCAACGATTAAAAAATGGCTCGAAAAGTCGTTCGGTTCATATGATGATTTCAAGATTTCTAAAGAAAATCTTGAAATAATAAAAATGAACACTCTGGAAACTCAATACAAGCTCTACTGTACAGCAAATAGCTAGTGAAAATCTTCAAGAAAATGATGCCTCGATCATTATTTGAACAACTGAATAGCTTTCAGAGTAGCAAAAATCAATGTATTACCAATTGCTACCGTCATCGTGAAATGCTGTTGTGGGTTTCAAGTGATGCTTTGAGACGCCATCGTCGTTCGACCATATGCGAGCGGTCCAAGGAAGAGAGAAAGATAGAGGGAGAGATAGAGAGAGAGAGAGAGATAGAGAGAGATGGAGAGCGAGAGAGAGAGAAAGAAAGGGAAAGCGAAAATCCCAGAGTTATTAATTGCACTGTCGAAAATACTTCTTTCATATTGGAACGGTTATTAATGGCAGCTAGTGCTTGTACCGAGTGCAGATTGATGAATTGATACTGGTGTAGCTTACGTTTAAACGTTAATGGAAGATAGAAGGCACCCAGTATGAACATGAGATGAGTTCATTTCTGAACATTAACCGAAATCTACATGAAAATGTATTGATTATTAAATGTATGATATTAGTGATCGTTTATAGAAAAAAAAATCAATACTATAAGCTTTTTAGAACTTATCGCTTATAGCTTATCGTACAAAAAGGGTTATGTCAAGACGCTGCCGATTCCGAAACTCTGCCGATTTACGAATCAAAATCGGCTTGACAAGGCAATATAAAATTTGCACGTCACACATATCACTCGTTCTTACGTTAACGATCACGAGTTACTCGGCTAGATTGGATCGGATAAAAAATCACGTTCACCCCGTTGCGGTGAACCCATTTTGTGTCTTTCCCGTCGAGCGAAGCATAAATAAAACTCAAGCCAAAAAGTCTAGATAGCCGCAGACGAGTGATATTTACGACACGCACACCATTCAAGTGGTGAGCTAGCGCTATTGCAATGTCCGATTTGGCACGTTCCGATGGTCGACGGCAGCCGCTTAAACCATCCACGAAAAGTATGAACAACTCGGAGAAATTAAGTCGTTATCAGGCAGTTTGGTAAACTGTGATGCGCTCATTGGATGGATTGAATCTTTCTACCGCGTGTGAAGGATCTGGTCGACGGCAATCTGGTGCGCGAATGATGCCTTGGCCGCGATGGAGTCTGACTATTGATTTTTTTTTGTATTTCGGCGCCGTCGAAATTCCTTCGCCCAGCAGCAAGTTCACACCCCGAGGCCGAGGTGGCGTGTGAAAGTAAATATCGAACTCATCATAAACATCCGAAACAAAACAGACCGAAGCTGTTGTAATGGGAATCATGTGTTTCTTACACACTAATAGCCCCGTTCTGGGTGAGTGGTGAAGCATCTCGAGAATGCTCGCGGCGATGGCGATGAAGATGAGGGTGCTCCGTTGATGATGATCTTGATGAGGCGAAGTTGTTTAAAGATTATAAAAACATTATGCTATTTATAACGGCCGAGCGTGTGGTAGTGAGCCATCGCAATAGGGAAAAGGTCGAAGATTGTAGTCCTTTTCTTGGATGAAATACATTGAAAGGATTTTTAGCCGCGTGGTGCGTGGTTGGTAAAACCATACCTATGCTTAGAAAAGTATGAGTAGCTCTGAGATGGAGTGAGAAGTGTCTTGTGCCGCGCAACGTTTGAGAGAAACTAAACATCTTTAACGAGTAAGCACATGATACTGGGTGGAAGTATGAGAAGAAATCCAATTTTATTGGTTAAAAATTAGGCCGATGAATCTGTTATGTTTCGATTTCATCACGCCCTTTCATATGAAACGGTTACATGCAAGCGACCGTTTGAAAATGGCTCGACAGGTTACTCCTAGTCTTGAAGTAAGCTCTTCATACGTTTGTCGGGAGCATCAAAGCTTAAATCATAATTTTCGTGCAATTTCATAATATCCCAATGAGTTTCAGCTGACTTTTTATTCGCTAAAGTAGAACTAGAGTAGAACATCTTGTGAAGTATTTGTGTTGCTATAGATTGGTTAGCTAGACTTGAGAAAAAAGAGAAAAAACACATCTTGCGTTTCTATTAACATTTGGACATAGGTTTTAAAAATATAAAGCATAAGTCTGCTATCAATGTCTCACAGTTTATCTCCCCATACTGTAAGAATTTCAAAAGTAACATAAGATTTAACCTCTTTCTGTTGCCTACGTCTCATTAGAGGTCATGCATTTACGTTTAAGTGCAAAAATAAATATTTCTTTTGAAATATGAACTAAATATCTCACCATCTAGGATATTATTCATGCTCTATAGATGTTGTAATACACTCTGACGTATAACTGAAGCTCTGATAAGCTTAGGTCTTATTAATCGTACGTCTGTTATTCTTTTATAAATATGGTTCTCTCTAAGATCTTTAGGGTTATTATTCATAAATTTACTAGCATGTTTCCTGCGTGCCATAACCATGGATTAAGTCATGATGAGTGAATTTATTATTGTCATGAGACAACTCATGATCAACGAAATCAAATTCGTTTGGCGTAACGAGTTGTTTCGTTATTACAGCAAATTTTCGAAATGGGTGACTAATTAGACCTTGCAGAGAAAGTAGTCCGAAATGACACAGTTCATTAGCTTGCGATGAAGCGCGTATGATATATTTATTCTCCTTTTCGCCACCATTTAGCATTTGCTTAATTCATAGCATGAAAAATGGTACACAAAAAAACGTCGCCGGAACTGGCAGCTCGAGGACGTGAAACAATGCCCCGTCGTCAAAACTGTTTGGTGCCGCGTGGATGAAAATGCACGTGCTACGAATTGAAAGTGCGCTTCGTCGTCAGGCATGAAACCACCAAACGGTGGTAACCACATCCTACAGCAAACAAGCACGAAGCCGCCAATCTATTTCGGGAGCTCGCCGGCTCGAGTCGCGGCCACTGTGTCGATGAAATTCTCGGTGCCGGAAAGCAGAGCCGGGCAGCAGGGGTAAGACGGGCGCACACAGTTGGTCTTGAAAACACTTGCACATTTCAATCATTAGAACCATTATTCATCTATCTAACACGACGACAGCGGCCCCGAACGCCGCACTCACCTACCACCTGCGAAGGCGGCAAGGCAAGATGCTCGCATCCTTGCACTGGACGGTCTACCGGAAACCGGAAACCGAAGGAAAATCGCTTCTCATCGTGCGCGGTGATGACCGGCGATACCGAACGAAGGCCGGCTCCCACCGTCTGCGCTGATAATGGAATAAAAAGAGCGGGCTGTTGCGATTCCGGTGTGCGGCCAGGTACGGGCTTCCTTTGACACACACACACACACACACACACACACACACACACACACACACACACCGGTACTGATGCACACTTGGAGGTGTTGCCATCTCCTAGCGATTAGTGACCTGGCAACGCTTCGCTTATCATCCAGCACTGCGCCTGTCGGGACGAGCCGGACGGCTCCGGGCCGGAACTCTTTTAGTCCTTAGGAGTTGTCTTCCTGCTCTTTGAGCGAAGAGCTTGCTGAGCATGCTGGTGGTGTGGTTGATAGCGCATATAAACCGGATGTGAATGCATCCACGGCTGGTGCGATGCAATATAATTTTCTCGTCAACTGCAATATGCGCAGAGGGTTTCATTTATCCGCGTCTGGGTGGGTCTGATTTTGTAGCGCTGCTGTACATGCCTCGTTGAAGACGGCAGGGGTTGGCTGGAAAAATAATAGCCTTTAGGGGTACGCAAAAATGAGCTACAATGTTTGGTAAACGTTGCATGTAAAATTGGATTGTTTTGTATTGCATGTAGTGTAACATGAAACTATATTACGAATTCATAACTATTTCATACATCTTTTCAAAATCAGCGCCATGGTACATGTGATTCTTATTTGTAAAATGAAGGTTAATAATAAAATGAAGGTAGAAGTTATCCTTATTTGTTGCAAACCTCTAAAACATCTAAAACAGTGTAGTGTATGAAACATCTCACCAAGTATGTTATTGCATTACGAACGGAAGATTTAATACGTTCGCGTTGTTGGTAACGTCGCCACACTTCGTCATCCTGCCCCGGGCCCCACCCAGTGGACGATCTTTCACGGTCGGCATAGCTGTTGTATTTGTTCCCTGTCCCGACCTGCCACGCTGTTTGTTACATACGCTGGTTTGACGCGGTAATCGGGTTAAAACTTCATAAAGACCATGCCACTACGGCCGGTGACAATGCTGGCAACTGGCCGCACCGGGAAGTGCAGAATGGTGCAAGCGAAGCTGTCACTGCACGTTGCATGATAGGAACGCAAAAACCAGCACTGACACAATGGTCGATGACAACAGGTGTGATGAGGCCGGCGAAAGGACGCGGAGGGCGGGTTGTGCGCTGGAGCGCCCCCGGGGGTGGGTTGAAATATGGAAAAATATGAGCGTGATTGCAGGCTGGCGCTGGCTCTGGTACGCTCATCGGCGTACCGTCCTGGATAATTTGTGCTCACGTACAAATAAACGCCGGGCGGTAGCACCGTGCGGCCGCTCGTCCATCACCGGGTGGGACGGACTGTCATCGGTTCATATCGACATTAGGTGTTGCAGTAGGCTCCGAACAGCTTGAGTGAGTGGTAGACATTCAATTATGCTGCATTGGTTTGCAGCCATGGCGTGGAGGAAAATTATGTTTCTCTTAAACTGATTAGTAGCCTGCTGCCGCCCGATGGCCACAGTGAGCGTAAGTGTGTGCATGCTTGTGTGGTGTGTGTGTGTGTGTGTGTGTTTTGCTTGGGGATGAAATCGTTGTGCCATTGTCGCGAATAGAGCGTCTGTTGCGGTCAGCTCGGCGCACTTTGGTTGCGCCAAACGAATTAGTGCATTAGTACAGGCTGGCTGATCCGACGCGGTAGGTGCGTTTGGGTGGTAATTGTGATAGTCGCCAAATAGGTTGCCCGCGGTATAAACGCGGCGGCCTATGGTCTGTGGTGTCCCTATGATTGCCAGCTCAATCTCTCATCCCAAGGCAAATGGTGGCTGGGTCGTCCATGCGCGTGGAACAGGATCATGAATTATGAATCCGAGCAGCCAAGCAAGCTTTGGGAGCAGACCGGTGTGGTAGTAAGATAATTAAAAATTCCATTAAATAAACACCCCGAGCAGCTGGAGTTCCTGCCCAGGCAGCAGCTCGAGATGGGGGTTTTGGTAGCCTCGAGCATCACAGCTCGAGAGAAGTGTGTCGATTGTGAGTCCACAAAGATGCCACGGTTTGCGCAGTGCACTGTATGTATATTCGTCGAGCACTTAAGATACATAAGATACTGAAAAAATCGATTTCTCATGTCTACTTAAAGCTCTGCTGCAGGAAAAGCAGATAGAAAAGCGGGAATAATAAGAGAGCCAGTACGGTACTTTGAAGGTTTAGAAATTACTACCAAGTGGCCGCTAATGTTTGGGGAATTGAAATTGAAGCGACTCCTACCGTGGGCACGTCAGGAATTATGACTGATGGTTTTGTCAGTTTCATCGTGAATAAATAATGATGAACTTCTAGGTACGCTAAAAATGAAATGAAATGCGTTCAAACGAAGTGGAACAGGCTTTATTATAGCACAGTTTTAATTTAATTTATTATTAACTCATTAATTAATAACCTTAAACCTTTCAATTCCATTATTTCCAATACAAGTAGTCGTCTCCAGCTATAACCTGTCATTCCTATCTCTCCGCTTTCCTGGACTAAGTAACACTAGCTCAAGGAAGCGGATTCCTATCCTGAGTCTGTTTGCAAAATACATCATCCACACCGTTGGAAACAAATATTTTTTTAACATGCTATAAAACGAAAACTACGGAAATATTTTCGAAAATAAAAAATATACAAGAGATATTTTCGAATATATATATATTTTAAAGTTCAATCCTTCCGTTCCGATGGAAAACAATTTCAGTCATACGGCTGCCTTGGCTAGCCATGCAGTATCTAATACGATCGGTCCTATTTTTGATTACATTTTGAACTGTGTGCACCTCTATCTCGGCTATGGTATCGCGAATATTGTTCTTCAAAGTTTCGATAGTTTGTGGTTTGTTGACGTAACATTGGTCTTTAACGGCTCCCCACAAATAATAATCCAAAGGTGGCAAATCGCAGCTCCTTGGTGGCCAAATGACATCAGAATTTCGACTTATGATTCGGTCTTCAAAAACAGTGAGCAAAAGATCGATTGTCACATTGGCTGTGTGGCACGTAGCACCATCCTGTTGAAACCAAATGTCT
>KB673102.1:389638-409947 GCA_000349145.1 Anopheles dirus | reverse complement strand
AGTTCATGTTTATTTGCTGTTGTTATCAAACAACAATACAATAATTGATATGTTTCAAGTTTCAAGTTTCTAAGTTTCATGTGTATTTTGGCGGGATTTGGTCAGCTATCATTACGCGGGGATAAAATAACATGACAGGGATGAACATATTTCATGTACAATAAAATCGTCAAAAAGTTCATATCATATTAATATATTAAATTAAAATTGAAAAACTTAAAAAGGAAAACAAAACTAAATTTAAACGTCAATAGTATGATCCACTGGTACCACAAAATCCCATCTGGACCGTCTCCCTCGAGCAAGCAGTGAATAACCGGCTATGGTGGTACAAATCATTCAAGTTGAGACTTAATGTTATTTTATTTTTCGTTAAACTAAATAGAACATCCTTTCTGTTAGGCCCAAACGTTCATTTCTATGTCAAAGCAACAAGGCAGAGAAGACAACTCATCAATTTCCTATATTGCAATTTTAAGAATCTCCTTATTACAATTAAATTCAATAATACAAGTTCGCATTAAATTTAAAATAAACGTAACTGATTCAATGGTAATTAAGTTTCAATTCAGTATAACGTTTTATTAGAGTAATGTTATGCCTTGGATTTGAGATAAAGCTTATAGTTCCTATTTTTCTCCTTTGATCAGTGATTGTCTACTATTCGACACCATTGAAGAATTTTTGTAATAGTTAATCATAGTTTATTAATAAGTAAACTCAACTCACTTATTTCCTTCTCCTATGTGTGGCTATTTTTATATCAACGCGTATCGCCGCGCATTCTGCTTGCAATATTCACCATAAAAATCCACGTGGCTCAGTTCCACGCATCGCTGTTTCTTCTTTGTACATGCATAATCGTCCTTGAGAGCTCACGTGAAGCGAAACAGTGCATAATACTGTAACCGGGTAGGGCATTAAAAGTGATATCTGTCCTAAAGATAAGTGGGAATCCGTTCCCACAATGCGACTCCCGTACACAAACGTCAAGTACGAAAGACCTCCGTCATAATCCTTACGCCGGACAGGCTTTCATTCGACTGGCTCTGTTTGCTTTCCATCCCAACTCCTGCATCCTGGATCCTCTCTAATCGTCGCTTGCTGATGATTCATTTTGCAAATAAACGACTTATGGGATTGGAGCGACTGTCCGCGCACGGTCGAATGGCTTTTTTTTAGATCAGTATTTTTATAGCTTTCTCCCCTTTCGTAGAACTTACGCCCGTAAGTATAAACCCTTTTTTGTTGTTGTTCCTCACTTAGCACTCGGCATGAGTTTAATTCCACATGGATGTTTTTCCTTCGCTTCTGTCACTTGCCGCTTTATCGTGCTTATCCTACGCGGGAAATCTCGTGTTCCGGCCTAGCCACGGTAAATGGGGTTGTGCTTTTACAACATAATCTCCTAGTGGTGGGAAGAGCACGACGAACGCAGGAGCAGGACAAAGCATTCGAAATCTACATTAAGAAGGGAAATTACTTAACGGAACGAATGACACATTATCCGTGGTTCGTGCCAGTTTGGTTGAGTTTTTGCTGCGGGTTTTTGCTGTTTGTGCTGTTGTACTCGTTGTTTTTACACCGTCCTGTTTGGCTACGTTTATCGCGAGCTTTCATTTGCAGTAATGAGCATCAGACAAACAATAAAATAAAAGGGAAAGCTTCCGCCGCTGCGAGCTCCCGTGCCCGGGGGTACCGGAGTGAATCGGAGCAAAACTGTCCCAATAATGGCTGGAGCTGTTGAAAGGAAATATTGTAATCGGAACCCAACATGCTACCCGTCGAGCTTACAAAGGATATTTCTCCGGGCGAGCTGTATCAAAATCATCACGAAAGTTAGCATTGAAGTGACGTCCTAAAGCTGCCCTGGAAGAGCCTTGTGGAGTGACGCTGATGTTATGGCATGATCTGTAAAAATTAAATAAAACAAGACTTCCCTTGGTCTGAGGACGGGTGCCGGAAAAGTTCTTTGTTTTCCGCACTGCGTACTGCTCATGGATGCCTGAACTCAAGTCCTATTGAATTGCACTTGGCATTCGAGGGAACTGTAGAGCGAGAAAAGTTTGGCCAAAACCAATGCCTAAAACAACAACGCCAAACAAACTAAGCAAGCGACGGTGTGTGTGTGTGTGTGTGTGTGTGTGCACAAATTTTAACAGGTTTCTTCTGCTGGCGTTCAGGTATGCTTGAAGGAAACATTACAAACGATGCCGACGTAAAGTGCAACACAAAAAGTTAAGCTAAACAACATTGGGTGCGAGGGAAGTCCCTGCGGCATCCGCCGGGGTATAGTTGACCTCTCGATAAATTCCACAAACGTACGAGCGGAATGGTGGGCCAGTGGACATTGTAGCAAATTTTGAAACTTATGTTTTTTGTTCCTGTCTGCTCGGAGAAACATTCGTTCCAGCACAAACAGCCCAGAGTTTCGTTTCTGCGTTTACGTAACAAAATCTGCGCCCGGCAGTAGTCGTACGGTGTAGTAGATGGTCTGCAAAAACTTTTTTGCGTAATATATGGCCAAGACGGAAAGTGTTGCGTTTTTGGGGGGCCTTAGGAAGAAGGCAGAGACGGACCCACGATACTTGTAAAGGGATTTTGTATGGAGTTTTTCGCATAGTGAAAATTGTGAGCATTCGTTTACGCTATCGTTAGCAATAGTCAAAACGCTTTCTAATGGTTTCTAACATTGCGTACTTGTTAGAAAAACTTCAATTTAAAAATTTAAAGAATTATATCTTTAGTGCATTTGAGCATTATTTTCAAAAGTCGATTTTGGTTTCTCACTGTCGAGAATATGTGTTTTTGTTTCACAGCACTAAATGGCTTACAAATTCAAAATGCTAGTATACGATGCTGAAGCATCGTGAAGCATCGTATACTAGCATCGATTAATCGAGCAGCGACGAGTAAGATATCAGAATGCACTGCACAGAGGAATGATTGTTTCATTTATCCCATTCAAATATTTACAAAAAACATAGAAACGTTCTAGAACACATTGTTAGTAATAATGGTCATATATAGCAAAGATTGATACATGGGGTGCTATTTGGCATTTGAAAATGGTAATCATACCCATAATAAACAAAATTGTATTGTCGATACTTTAAACACGTAAACCTTGCAAAGATGAATAATGGAATTCTTCCTCGTCCTATTTCCTTACGCCTCTTTGCGTCGCGGCAGTTCAACACAATCTTTCATGACGCGCTGTGTTCATCGGTAAAACTGTGCGTTTAATCGTCTGCCAGTGTACAACGTAGGAGAGAAAAATGGTTGAAATTAAGCTTCGCTAAAGTTGAACGGAATTCGATGACCGTGTTTTCATTTCGTCTAACTTGGGGGAAATTAAATCGTTCCAGTCGCGCGGCAGTGTTTGCGGCGTGTGCGCTTTGTGTGCGCTCGCATTGAAACAATTCTCCCGTAGAGCAACAATTAATTGAATTCATTCTCAACTTCAAAGAGCCTCCCATCGACGAACCACGATGGGACGTGTGATGGTGGGACGGACGGTACGGAACAGTGTTCGTCTTGGTACGGAAAGAGTCTACAGTCGCTGTCGCTGTGGGGGAGCATGTGTTAGTGGGTTCGTGTATGTGCGAAAACATGAGCCCGCATGTTCCGCAAGCCAATGCCGGTAAAACACGTTTTCCCACATGTACCGGAAGGTGTGGGACGATTCGCGCGCCCCGGGAGCGTTCTAGTTTTCCGCCCCGACGTTAAAATATTGAATTCTTCGAGCGAATACCATCCCATCAACCGCGACCTGCGACCGGCCCTTGCGGTTAGAGAGCATGCAGACTGGCAAAGATATGCCGAACGCAAAATTCTTCGGTACCGTTTCGCTGAGCCTGCGTGTTGTCGGTGGCAGGAGAGAGTATGGGGACGAGAGTTAAACTTACACAAGCACAGGCTTGTAAACCTACATGTATGCAATACCCTGTGAGAAGAAGTAATGTCTGAAGACTATAACAAGATCGGACTCTGTGGTCCGTGCCGGGATGGGTAGAGAAGGATAGTGGCGTGCGGGAAGACGCTTCTCTGTCGCTTTATCAATACAGTGAGCCCCTGCGTGAGGTAGAGAAGGCGACACTGATATTTAGTGTAAAAGTTGTTGGAGGGTTTGGTGTAACTTTTAACTAATTGAATTTACGGAAGTTTCCAGCATTGGGCCAGCACTGAATGCCAAAGCCAAGGAAAGGAGTACTCGAGCTGGCATCAAAGCATGTGCCGTGTGTCGTTGAATGTGTGGGTATGCGAACTGCATGTACAGCGGCAAATCGTGGCACTGAATGTCTGATGTTTATTCATGAGCACCCCTGTCCGCTGGTACGTCGTCCCCTTTGAACCAGATTTGGCCCCTTCCGCGCCGGCTGAAGTGGCGACTGTGCAAATGGCTTCCGGAAAACGTAAGCAACGGGAAACGGAAGGGTATGCGATATGATGCAATAGATGACAAGCAATGGGCTTTCCTGTTCCGCGCGTACTGTACGGCCCAATGAACCGACAGTGGCGACACGAGGCCTCACTATACTCATTTGCTGGTGTCTGTTGTTGACGCCCGCATACAGATTTTCTGACCGATGTAACGAAATACCTGCTGGTGCCGGTTGGCCAAGTGAGTCTCGCGCGGACTGTGTAACTACGGGTAACGGAATAATGAATGCATCCAAGCATGCACTTGAGTCAATGCACAAACGAAGGCAAGGGTTGCTTTTGCCATAGTTCCGTTTTGACGCAGTTCTTATAGTATCGTTTAGGTTTCGTTCTAATCTTTCCTACCCATTTTTCGAAACTTTTCTTTCAGTGCCAACGGACAACAATGCACCAAAACTAGTGGCGAAACTGCGCAATCACCGAGGGACAGAGTGGTTTCTAAGGCGGGAGGAAAGCAGACGGCAAGCAATAAATACGGAAAAGCAATTTCAATTCATACACCAACGTTAGATACGTTAGAACAATAAGACATCGCTTTCGGCCACTCAACCCGACACGCCTCGACACGGCCGTCATCCAGCGGACCTACCTACAGCGCACCTCGTCCACTTCTCGACAAACGTAAAGGAAGCCACCGTAAAGTGTAGCGATAAAACCCAAACCGATGACCATGGCAGACGAGATATCTTCGTCGGCGCGACCTGCGTACAAAAAGCGCAGCTCGTCGATTTCGGCACCCGCGTGCGCCAGTCTGGAGACGATCATCAGTCCCCCGTCTGAGGGTGACACTCCGGATAATGGAACTCCAGGCTACCGGCGGCGGAAACCAGCCACACGATCGCAAAGTGCTCGAATCACAGGACCACGATCGGTGAGTTTAAGCGCCTATTCTCTGCAGTAGGCAATGTCTATCAGGAGCATTTTTGGAAGTAGGACAACATCAATATCAAGTGCGGATCGCTAATCTGTGATTTAACTTTGAGTTAATGTGAGATTGAATTGATTTCATAGACGGATAGAATTGACTACAACGTAATATCAACTACACCAATACTGGGTCTGCCAATTGGCTAAGAAGATTGGATACTCGACGGCTGTATCTGACACGCCCTTTGAAACGTACTGCATCTGACGTACTCATACGGTAGCTAACGGTAGCTTTAGGTGGTTTGGCAGTTAAGAAAACAATTCCACCACACTAATGGTTTGAAAGGCAAACTCTGAAACGCAACACGCGATAAACATTTGTTTTTCGCATAGGTACGTCGCAAGCCGCAGCCGCCACCGCCAACACTTCAGGACTCGAGGGGACACTGCACAAGTGAACCGCGCCTGAATGACTCCGAAACTCCGCCACCCCAAAAACGACGTGGTTCGCAGAGACGCCCGATGCACAATTCAGGTACTTGCGAGCAAGATTGTTATATGTATCTCCCCAACCAAATACGGAACAGTTTCGCCCGTAATGCATACAATTGCTTTGCATTGCTTGTGCTGCTGAAGCAAACTTAGTGTAACGCTTTCTATGCTAACCATTGTATTTCAATGACGCGTACTAAGCTCGGTGAAGAATAAGTAATCAGTTTTGAGTTTCGCGTAGCACATGCTTTCTCCAATCTCAAACTTGAATGAACCGACCTTTCGGCATTCTCTTCATTGCAGAGCGACGTCACCAAAATGTAAGGATTAAGTTAGGTATGGTGGAAGCGCAAGAATCCATTTTAACTAGACTTCATCTCGGTTACGATGTATGTGTATCCTTTCTCGCTGCGTGTTTATGTCTCCCCTGCCATTCTGTCAATAGGTGGAATCATCGTGAATGTGGATCCTCTGGAAAAATCTCTTTTTTCTTCTCCTTCTCTCTCTCTCCCTCTCGATGTCTCTATCTCTCTCTTCTTCTATTTCACCCTTTTCGACCTCTATCTTATTCTTCCGATTACCTTCCTTCCGTGTTCGTGTTTTTCTCTGTTAGCATTATTAGCGTTGTACACCCCAAACAGTAATGCCTCGGAAGAGCCATCGTTCCACAAATTCTCGAAACGTCAAGCAAACCAACTGTGTTTGTCGTTTGTGAAATTCAACAAGTTCACTCTGTTGTCTGAGTTGTGCGACCATAATATATATATATATATATATATATATATATATATATATATAAACATATATATATACTGTGTGTATGTGTGTGTGTGTGTGTGTGACGTCCTATTGCACTGTGCACTCCCATGTCCCACGACTGTCATCTTCGCCGTTCTGGGCCCATTTTTAATATCATAGAATCCAGAAATTCCAATTTCAGCTCATGTCAGGCCCTGAATTCGAGGGGTATATTCTTCAACTACACCCGCAGTGGTGGGCTCAGGAACAGAAATGTTCTTCAACCCTGCGACTGACGTGGCCGTGGCCGGCTCGCTGTCAGGTATCCTGGTGTGTCCTGGATTTGGTTTTGTAATCAACCGACCGACCGACCGAGTAATGTTTCCTCGTTAGGAGATAGTGTTTCGAAACGTGGCGGACTTTCACTCACAAGTTCTGTCACATCGACCCGCCGGTGGGCGGGAAAAAAACAGTACGGAACTCGGCAAAGCGAGTCCTCGTGCTAGTTTCGTCAAAGTGTTTTTCATTTACATCGAACGTAATCGTAAATGATATCCGGTCCGATTATTTCGTCCACCGTCCCTACCGTTGGGTGTTCCATTTGCCTTCCGTGCCGGGTGGGGCAAGTTGTAATGGTATACGCTTTTAATGAGAAACTTTAACTTCTCTCCATACCGTGTGCGAAGCCTGTTGAGATCAAAGCACTGGGAGATGTAATATTGCATGCTTGTGAAGTGAGAAATGGGTTCTTCTGTTGGTAGAATAGTATACATTACAGGTATCTCCAGCTTGTAAAGTAGTATCGTTTGGTACACTATAATGCACGTTTGATTAGTTGTCGTTGAATATATCGTTGTTATCCCGATGTCATATGACACGACGATAACGTTCACACCATCCAACGGAACGCTATTGTTAACTATTTCAAATGTTTCCTTTCCTCAAATGGTCCACGATGTTTTGAACCATCAATCCTCTGCCGACTAAAATGCACGCCACCTGCTCCCGGACGCACAGCTACGCCAAGAAAATCAAATGCATTTCTGGACGTGCCACAGATCAACCTACAGCACCTGCAAATAGACGACCAGGACGACGACGACAATATCAGACTGAGAACGTTCAGTTCATCGAAGCAGGGTAAGTGTTTGTATCCACGCGACCAAACGGACCCATTGAACCGGGTTCTAATACGCCGCCTCGGCAAATGGTAATTTTGGGAATGACGGGCTCCACCACGGGAACCGGGAGACGCTCTCGGCGATGCGTACGATTTCCAAGCCAAAGGGTTCGCGCTTGGACAGTTGTTTGGGTCGACCTTTTCATCTGCCAGGCATGACGACGGTGGTCCAGCCCGGCTTCGCTCAACTGTTTCGTAATGAGCATTGAAATGGCGCTGCTACCGGAAATAATGCCTAACGTTGGAACGGTTGAAAGCGCGCCGAATGCTGGGGCCGAAAATACCGGCACAGTTGTAAAATTAACTACGTAATAATTGACCCATTATGAGGTAAGTTAAGCAGGACGGCATCAGGGGATCGGAAGCGGCAAACTTGGTAAGGGGGTTGTTAGGTAAAATAAATCAATGCAAAAAGAAGAAAAAAAATTGCCCAAAAGGGCAATTGCAAGCATTCAGTTGAGAAGTTGGAACCATATTTTAGTCGACGATTATGTGAAATAATACGTAAGATGATTTAAATGGTTTAATAATTTACATTAGAATGCAAACGTTCAGTTTTCTGTGAATCTGGCAGGGAAAGTATGCAGTAAATTATTTGCCTTCAAATTTTCAAACCTCGATTGTGTCGATGTTTGAGGTGGCTCGTTAAGGCCACATTTACCATTACAATCAGCATCGGGCGGCGTTTTCTTGGAAACGAAATACAAATCCACGAACAGTTTCGATTTCGTTGATGGCTTTTTTTTTGTATTCAAAACGCAAAATCTGTTCGCTTATTATCGTTCGCTTTCTTGTTCTTGCAGGCGTTGTGAACAGGGGCGATTCGTTCCGCAGGCGACGCTCAAGAAGCAACAGCTTAGCCCCGGTCAGCCCGGTCAGGGTCGTAGACGAAGTCCTGACACCCCCGACCGGTCCGATCGATTCCTACTGCGTCTTCATGATTGGAGCCCCGGGTGTCGGCAAGGGAGCGCTCCTGTCACAGTTCCGATCGTCGGAATGTATCAATGCTTACGATACGCGAGGTAACGACACTCTCTCTTGCCCCAGTTTGTTTCTGTGATTTAGTTATTTATATATATATTATTCTAACGGCTGCTCGTTTCCATAACCGTATCGCCAGAATCGCCGGGAGAGCAGAATATATCCATCATACTGAATGGCGAAGAATCGGAACTGAAGTTCGTCACCGACAGCTTAGGAAATAAGGTAAGAACCGTGGGAAAAGATGTTTTCATTCATACCGATTGTGCCGGGGGCGATAGTGGGATAACTGGTAGCAGTCAATAAATTACGATAGATTGTCCTTTGTTAGTCGTGGGCTCGGGTTCTTTTTAGCAAGCGGAGTCATATATGTAGGTTTTTTTTCCTCACGGATATTATGGGTTATCATAATTTTCGAAAATTAATACACAATTTGATGATGTCAATGTTTGCAATTTGATTGATTAATGGATATGTTTGATTTTAATTTAAAGATATCGCACAACAACCCGGATGTCAATGGAAATTGAAAGAATTTTACGAGTTTCTAGAGAACGTGCAAGTATCACTAGATCAATCGAATATCCATGTATTGGGAAAATAAGGAATTGATCATTTTCTCAAGGATAAATGTCTAGGCCTGCCATTTCTACGTTGGGACGGTCCAGTTGAGATTTGCACCTGCAACCTGTGGCGTGTAAGTCCTTGCGCTTGCGCGCAAGACTATACAACCAACTTGCGACTCACTCGACTAATTTACTACGTATACGATACGATAAAGATAGGATTTCGGTGCCGATTATTGTATTTCATTTTAGAGTTATATGTGTTTTGTTTGGCTGGTCCAACGTTCAACTTGAGAATGTTTTACTGCAAAAAAGATATATAATGTGTCGGTAGCTTCAGCACTTTCCACCACATGGAACGCTCATCTGTCTTCTTGAGCGATTAACACATTTAAAATCAAACTACCCTAAGATTATCATTGCGTTACCTGGTTCTATTAGTGTTAAATAGTGTTAAAGGTTTTCTTGTTTTTACGAGTCTCGAAGCGGATTCAAACGTGTTATTTTCTCAAAGTCTGTCAAACGTGTCATTTTCTAATATTCCATTTCATACACGGTAGTTATCGGTTATTTGATCACTTATGTGTGCTTGTTGCAGACTCGAGAAGACGTGATCTTTTTGTGATGCTTTTAAAATCGTGGAATATTAAACGATTACAAAGGAAATTCTTAAACTTACCAACTTACCACCACGACGAAGTGTTCGTTTACACGAACTATACAAAAAAACGTTTACAATGCTCGATACAAAGCGCTGCGTTGGATGGAAGCAATGCTTACAAAAGCAAACAAGAATCAAGAAATCTGCGCGACGCGTTCCTATCGAGCGGCGCCGCTGTGGTTGGGCGGGAAGTAATAGTCCGTCGGTTGCGAAATTAAATTTCCCCATGCCAGCGGTAACCACTTCGGTCCGTTTAATTGGCGCCATCAAATGAAAAATTAATCAGCATTCAAATGAAATCATGCCCTCAATCCGGGCGCGCCCGCTCACGAATGGGAAAGTGTGAAATGCGCCGGGGCGTAGAAGGTACGGTGAAAAAAGACGCAAACCACGGCGCACAATAGAACGCAACGCATCACGCCCTCCCCCAACGATAATTGCGAATTCATGGCACTTTTATTGCGAAATCATCACTCCCGCAGCCGTTTGGCGTGTGGTCCATACCGTAGTCAGGCTTCGCCAGTTGTATCCTTTTCGGACAGGGCTCGTTGTTCCGGTTGTCCGATCACGCACGGGTCGGCATGAGCCGCGCAAGTGCGACGTGACCGTCCGAAATGTGCATGATAATTACTTTATCAATGCTCTGAAAGCAGCCATTGTAACGCTCATTTTGCCCTACAGATATCGTTCCTTTATTTCACCGTTTACCGTGCCACCATTTCGAGATCGTGCCAGCCTCCGTCCGCGCCTACTGCGCGCGGCCCACTTCGTGCGGGATTAGTCTGGTGCGGGCACCTTAAAAGGACTTCGGCTTCGGAAAGCTGTCTGCTCGGGAAGGCGACAGTCCGTTTTATTATTTGCACCAGCAACCGGACAGCGGGCGGGAGGGTTTAAGTGAAAGCTGTCGCTTAGGATTCTCCTGTACCGAGGTTCGGTTTTCGCTTTTTTTTTCTTTCTCTCGCTCTCTCTCTCTCTTTCCCAATTCCATCCTACCGATGCTAATCTGCACAAGTCAGTCCGTCAGTCTTGGCTGAACCTGTACGGGAACCCAGTCTGACAGAGTGGGTTCTGGCTCTACTGCTCCAATAAGGAGTAGGGCCAGACATCCATCTCGCCAGGGAAGCCCCCGGAGCAATTTTTGAGTCAGCTCCGCTCGAATGGGACCTTGAGTGTTGCTGCTTCTTCTTATTTGGTCGTCCGTTTTGCGTCACGTTTACGTCAAGCACCGAAAAATAATAACAATCCGAGTCGTTCTGTCTTGGGGCATTCGGGAGAGTCCTTGAGGGTGTATGTAAGAGTTAACTCTTGTATGTGCGGGTTTTTTCAGAAACCCATGTCATGTGGTTTTTGGAGTATGTAACATATAATTGAATGCCTAAACGCTAACATTGCTCGTCTATTTCAAGTTCAATTTTTGCTACATAATAAAATACAACAAGGAATTTTTAGAATAATCGTATAAAGTATAATCGTAATAAAGTGTGCGTTTTATGAGTTGCACATAATTTTGATCTTATTATTGTGCTCTGTGATAATAGTTAATAGTGGCTTTAACAATTACGTTGATTGTTATAACAATTCTCCATACATTTATGCTTATTTGATTCAGACACATGCATCCGATAAAATTTTGACACCTAATTGATGAGTTTGAATCCCAAGGTTTAAGATTCATTGAAAGATTCATTTATCAGTTTGAACACTCATGACGCTTTGAACGCTAACCAATCATTGTAGAATAATGAATTCTTTCATTTCTGTCTTTTCTTGACTTCATTAGTGAGTTCTTCAAAATTTACAATCTGTGGTGTGTAAAGCGAAAGCTATTCTGTAACTAAGGAACTAAAGATACGCAGATACACACACATAGCAAAATTCAATGTAGTTCAAAGAATCTTTTTACTGTGTCATACAAAAACACAAAACGCCGCATTAACCACGCCAAGGTTGCAAAATGAAGACGTGATTATTATTTAAATTGAACCAGACCGAACCCGAAACAATTCACGCTTTGTTCGGTGCTCACTATGAACATACTACCCATTTCACCGTAGCGGAATACGGAACTCTTTGCCCTCTCTCTATCTCGAGGCGAAGAGTTCCGGAAAGGAAGGGTCGGTCCGTGGAGCATCGCATTATGTTCTAATCGGCACACAGCAAATGGAATCGTTTATGAATTTTAAACAGCTCATGTGAGTGTGAAAACGGAGGAGTGTGAAACTGGAGCCCGAGGGTTAAACATTTCACTCGCACGCCTGCACACCACCTACCCCCTCCCCCCAGGCGCCCTTACACCAAACATGGCCGGTTTGTGGAGGCGATTTTATTTCATCCGTAGAATAAACGTGTTTAATCAGTGGAAGATCCGTGTACCCACGGCACGAGTCCGTTTTGCCCTTACACAGCGCAACTACGAGCCGTGGGTTCGGCGTTCGGGACGAATGGAGATTTTTCTAAATTAGCTATTCAGAAACAAAATGAAAATGAGCTGAACCTTCGTTGCTGTTTCTTTTTTCTTTATTGTTGTTATTGTTGTTGTGCCTCTGGAGTAGATAACGAGAATATTGAACAAACTGGCGACTGTCGGGAACGAGACACGCCTTTCTCCGTTGGCTGGGCTGACGCAGGTGGAGGGGGAGGGGAGTTGAAAATGTGCGTGATGTGTATTTCTCCTCTCCTACACGCATTTCTTTAATCAAAGATATGATTTGCATCACAAGGCAGAACCGAGAAGGGCAGCGTAAGCCCCATGGTGATAAGATCGACGACGCACGTTCGCTTACTGTGCATCTTTTTTGATTGCTTCTTTTTTATCACATGAGGAACATCATGAATATTGTAGAAAGGGTTAGTAGCATGTGAAAAGGTCTGGGAAATTTGCTTACAACAGTTGCGGATGGTAAGGTAACTTTTGATTTGATTGTGCTGCTGTTTGAAGGACGAAGAGTGAAAAATGATGTTTTTTTTATAGAGCGCTCGCTGGTGACAGTATTGTATTATAGTGTATTGGATTGTAAAGAAGTGTGATGATAAAACGTTTGATGAATTCACCTCTAACCGATCGAGTAAAGTAAGCTCTATTAGTGGTCTGCCGCTAGTGGCAGGCATGCCCTGCAGGACGTTACGCCAAGAATACGAACAAGAAGGTTAATAAAAATCAAGGGTTTTTTGACACTTTTAGAACATAATCCAATGTGCCTGTTCCAATGATAATCCAATGTGCTATATGTTATGTTCTCAATTATTATTTGTAGTTGCCAAGACGATGGCGGATTTATTTTAAACAGAGAACATAAAACATTTTATTTTATAATTGACAAATTTACGCACGCGGGACGCTACAACACTTCACACCTGTTACGGACGGCTTACGCGGGCATTCTCTCTCGGGTCGCACTCTCGTGACCGCGCGTACTTTGACCTCCCTCGGTAGATCACGCACACATCGACCGATGACTATCACCTGTCATCGGTGAGTTCCCTAACACTCTACCGAGGAACGGATGGACCACAACACTATAAAATTGTCCAAAACATAGGAACGGTAAAACTTTAATTGGGTTAAAATTTCCGAAAACTGCTTAAACTCTATAAACTAAAAAACTTTAAACTTTAAATAAGTTACATTTTTTACAAATCAATTTTGTCGTCTATTTTTATGATACAATCTTAAGTCTTCTAACAATTTAACAAAACATCCATATGAGAAAGGGTATGCTTTTAAATGCCATTGATACTATTTTGATCTAAAAACTCTGTTTTCTGTGTGTGCTCTAGACCACTGTCTCTATTTGTCGGTACATGAAGCTCGACCTAAAAAAAACTGCTCAGGATTTAGGTTTTAAACTTTTGTAAGAATGGGGCTTCGCTTGAAGGGATTGGAGAAGAAACGGGAAAAGGTAAAGGCCGAAGCTCAGAGCTCAAAAGTGTCTTCTAATTTATTCGTTAGTGTTGAGTTGTAGTGCATAGCAATAAACTTTTTTTTATGAGTTTTGCAATATTTTTTTAGTATTATTACTATTTTTTGTATTGTATTAACATTGATATTGTCTTGACATAAAACATAAGTTCTTAAAAAGAATAAAAATAGAAGATTTTTTATATCTTTATCAGATAGTCAACATTTTCTACTTAGCTGTGGAATGTTTTGGTATGCTTTTCATGATTATCCTAGTTTACCCGTAGCTGGGTAGGAAATCCAGCGCACGGGAGGGTGGGTTCAGATAGGATTTAAACATCGGTAATGCCGTGTGAAAATCGGTGTCAATACAACTAAACTGCTCGGTTATAATATGCATAGTTTACATACCATAACATTATATAACAAAGAAAGAAGAGAAGAAAGCACAAAATTTGAAGAAAGCACAAAACGTTCGACTTCCTAGGAATCCATGAATTTATAGGTAGTTTTAAACAAAATCAACATAAACATGTGAATAAGTGACGCAATTTTTCTAACACATAAACATGTGAAGTGACGCAATTTTACTATTGAATTATTTCTGAAATATTCGGCACTGTTTGCTTACGAAAATGAACTCCATTTTACATTCCCGACGTTGCTTTGGCACCGAAAGTACGGAGAAAGTAACCCAAAAAACAAAGCAAACTACACCGACATTCGATGCCGGTGAAATCATTCCTAATTGGTGCGAAAAGCCAACGGCATAGATTCAATTGAACCGTGGTTAATTAGTCAAACCTACCCGACTCGACCCGACCCACGGTCCAACGGTCACGACCGCGTGGAATTGTTTGTGCAAGCAATTTGAATCATCGAAGCGCTTCCCCCAGACGAAACGGGCCAGATTAGGCAGCCAGAGCGCACCACCCGGTCTAATGCCAGTCGCTCCTTGCAGACAACTGTCACACAACTGCTCCTACGGTCCCACGGAGCTTCTGGTTGCGGAACGATAAAATATTCCACAGTGTGTCGTCGCACGAAGGACGTCGCTCCAATCGAGCGTCGTGGTGGGTGGGCACGGGACAGTCCGGGACCGAGTCGGTTCGGAACGGAATACTAATGCGAAAGCGAGTTGACATAATCAAGCTAATCCGAATGGGGAAGAGATTTTTGCGCCAAGTTGTGCCTCGTGTTTTGATTAAGTTGTGTTTTGTCTTTCTCTTACTTTTTCTCTCTCACTCTCTCGCTGTGTTTCTGTTCATCATTCTCCTACAGGACGAGATGCTCAAGGCGGACGCGTTTCTGGTGGTGTATTCCGTGGTGGACAAGGCGACATTCAGCCGGGCGGACCAGCTGCTCAACATGCTGCACGATATGGACGTAAGCCGGTCGCGTCCGACGATTCTGGTGGCAAACAAGATCGATTTGGCCCGATCCCGGGCTGTTTCTTCGCAAGGTAGGAAAGCAGTGGGGAGGAGCAGTTTAGATTTCGAGAGCGTACTTTATCGCTTCTTTTCCCAAACCTTCCAGACGGAAAATGTCTAGCCTGTACGCACAAAATCAAATTCATCGAGGTGTCCGTTGCAATCAACCATAATGTGGACGAGTTGCTGGCCGGCATCTTGTCCCAAATACGTTTGAAAAGGGAGCAATCCGCCATACAGGTACGTTACATTGATTTTGACGTTCTACCCCATACCGTCAGGTTGATGTATCCGAGACATTCTGCTTTTGCATTCAGGGCACACGGGAGCCATCGTCCGCGCACTGGTACAAAAATCGCAGCGTTGTGCGAGCCTCGATGAAGGCACGGCAGATGATCACGTGGATATTCGGCAAGGAGGATTCGAAGTTTAAGAATTGCGAAAACCTCCAGGTGCTGTAAGGGTGGATTGGACGCAATCGTCAAGGGCACGTGAAGCATTGTCCCAGCACGGCTCCAGTTTCTTATGCGTGTTTGAGTCGCCTGAGTCTTGAATCTTGAGTTTATTTTAAAATGTATCTTTTATCACACCATGCAAACGGCTCGAACACGAATGGAATCGAGATTGAAACTGAGAACACATAGAAGGCAAATTTTCGGTGGACGAACGAAAAAGCCTAACGTATCAGTACACAAACACGTCTCTAGCTAACCGATGGAAATTGGGTAAGAACTAGTCTTGCCGGCAAACAAAAATCCAAAACAACTAAACAGTAACATCAAACCGCAACATTGATATCGTTATACATCTTGCTAAAAGTGCCTTTGTGAGCGTTTCTGAAACTGCGTAGATATGTATGATGAAAGTTGATAGACGTGATGTACAGGACGGTTTCTTGTCGCTTGTCATGAATCAGCAGCATGTGTGCGTTACGGGCAGGACATCTGTCAGCATGCGTGAGGTAATAGCGCCAGGTGTAAACCAATTCGGGGAGTAAGCCTATGGAAAGCGACTTCTACACCTACAACCGGCGTTGAAAAGCAAGCGTTTCAAAGCGAAATCAGGCAATCTGTGCCAGCGCTGTATGACGTAGCAGAGGACATCGTTGATGAGAACCAATAAAAACGGTAAATCAAATTAACCTTTAAGAACAACTTCTTACCATGTGCCATGCCGCAATTCTTAGCCCTAGGTTACTTAAGATTACTTCGGTTTTCCATCCTTTTTCCAAACGTAAATCATAGAAAACGTCTCTTAAACGTATGTTAAAAATATATACACGCATATATACATATTATACATATATATATACAAACACATCTTTTCTACGTGATGAAAGTCTACTGGAATAAGCCGTTGTAGTGAACGATTTGTACACAAAACTAAAGGTAAACAATAAACTAGCCTTTAAGCAACACAACACGTGCAACTGGACAAGGTGGTACACAAGCAGGAAAGAAAACAAAAAAGCAAAACGGCATATGTAAAACTGATAAGGAGTACATGAATTACGTTGGTTAAGGAACAAAAACACATAATTAAAACAATAAATCTTGCGAAAGGGACAGCAATACAAGTGAAGGTTAACGTAGCTAAGCCGTCTTGAACGAACATACGGACCGCTTGCTGCAATTGTTGGCATAGTAGCCATCCGTTTGTGTGTGTATGTGTGTGTGAAGAGAAACAACATCGTATCGTATATACCTACAGGCATCAGCACGCATTGAAACTCTCTCATATACAGTACATTACAAATTCACCCACACGCAGTTAGCAATAAGCGATTTAATAATGTTTCAAATTAACGGCTGTAACCCCAGACCGGTGGCGGATGGCGATGGGGTGTGATAGTAGTGTGGAAAACAAAATGTTAATATTATCGTTATCTGTGACGTGGTTCAATGTTTTGTCGGGTGAATTAAACATATTAGCAACAAAAGGAAGTAACGAAAACTGAAGGAGGAGAATCTGGGCAAAAAATACAAAAAAATCTGCTAAAACTAGACGTTATGAGGCTATTGATCAAATATGACGTGAGGACGGTTTGCACCGATCAGCGTTAGCGGCACATTACGATTGACGGTTGACAGGGCTCTCCTGTTGTACGTTCGCATATTCATACGTATTAGAAGTACATAGATCACGCATACTGAACTAGCATGGAGAGGTTCAAATTATATCAAAACGGACACAAAAGCAATTAACCTTGTCCATTTCCGACTTCGCTGTTCGTATGCGACTGTGACGATTGACGGATTCATTGCTTGCATTGCACTTTTGGTCCCCGTTCGTCCGTGTATGACTTCCGAAACAATCACATTGTTGAAGGTTCTTTTTTTTTGTTTTTGAGATTTGAGTCCGCAACTTTGGTGGCTTTTGTCGCGAAATCATGATTGCCACTTCGGGAAAAGGTTTTACTACGGGATTTTTATTTCTTGCTTTGAAATAATTGTTGATCATTTACAGCACCTTTACAAAAAAAAGCATGAACTCGACAATAAGAAATGAAGGTGTTCTCGTTACATTTTAAGCATGCGGTACATGCTTAAGCTGTTGTGTTGCATTTGATCATTTTCAAGGCTTCCAAACTCATTTAATTGGTTTATTTTCACTGACCTTTTGCTATGCGGCTTATGTGAAGCGACTAAATTTCTAAAATTTATGTTGGATCGACACCAATTATGTTACAACTGTTGCCAAAAATGCCACTGACGGCTACTTGCGGTTAGTACTCGCAACACTTGTCGATACCCAACGACATTCGCCATCTCACTAATCAGTTAAAATAATTGGACGTTCGTGTAACCGAATCATTGTGAGTGCGTTTACGAACGTACCGTAACAGTTTGAAGAAAACTCAAATAAAACACAGCAATATGTCTTTCGAACGAAGAAAACGGTAAAATAGTGACACTAATAAAAAGTGTGTCTTCGAAATATGGCTTTCGAAAGAAAAAAGCGGTAAAATAATCACACTAATAGAAAAGTGTGGATGGAAACTGAAGTAAACTGCTATTTGAGACGACGGTCAAACACAAGCATCAATCGCAAAATTCACGCATCAAACATGTAAACAAAGTTGATAAATCGTTAACTGTGGGCCCAAAGATAATAATATTGTTAGATGATGTCAAGAATAAGATGTCTGGTTTGCACGCGGTATGAGAAGTAGAAAAGAAGATTTACATCGCTCTATTCTTCCATTTCCTTCCTATGGAACTAACGTTTAAATTAATAAAAGCATACATACACACAAAAACCTAGAAAAAAAAACAAAACAAACCAACATAATCAGCAAGTATCCATCCAGAACCCTGTCCAGCGAAGCTATCGCTAGTTCGAAATGAACGTGCAAACAGCATGTGTACACCGTTAAGGTTTACAACAGCAATGCATGAAGCAATTGGGCAACACTAGCCCTAGTGCCCTCAACCTACACAACACAACAGAAGCTAAAAGCATATGCATAGCAGACAACAGAAATACAACGTGCAAGCATCTGTACTTACCTGCGCATCTGTACAAGCTAAGCTTAAGCATTATTTTACTATATTTTTCTTAAAATAAACGTAAGTTGTTCACTTCTGATGACTTGAGGTTGATCTACGCAAAACATTTTCGTACGCAAACGAACGTGTGATCTTTTGGGGACTTGGGTAACATTCTTTTTAATGACGTTTCATTAGCCGTTAGCCGGATAGGAAAGGTGGAAAAGGCCACTGTATGTATCCATGTGAAAGAATTAGTTGTTTTTATTCCGTTTTAAATCAATAAATTAATATCACATTACGTATTGTTTGTTAGTAGCATCTTACCAATGTACGACGAGTACCACACATTTCCACACTCCGCGCGGATCCTCTTAAATGCGTCCCTTAAACGTTAATTGAGAATTCTCTTCGGTATTATCGGTTGATCTCAGTTTCATCCCCTAGCACTCACTGCCTGCCCTGATGTCCTGCTACAACTACTGCTACCAGTTGCACTGTCTCGCCTAGAGAGGAACGAACTGACGTGACGGAGGGAATAACTTGCCTTTTCACTTTCTCTCCGTACTACTTGGCCTACTGTTCTATAGATCGCTTCTGTGTTTAATCAAACTCGAAGTAAGGCTACGACAGCTCATACTACATGCTAAATTACGTACCTATACGTCTTCGTGTCATGGTGAAATGCTTGATCGTCGTTGATTTTCCGTTCGCCTTCTGACGCTGATTGCCCGGTCGATTTGGATTCCTTAACTTTTTGATCCCATGGTTCTTGGCGCGTTTTCAGCATAACCGACACGCAGACGCCCGCCGTATTGTCTCGCACAACCCTGTGGCATCCATCGATATGTACCTCCTCGATTAATTCGTTGCTCCTTGTTTTGGTAGTAAAAATTATTTCATAAATGTTCAGCCTTTCTCATCGACAAATTCACATTACCAGCTAGCTATAAGAGTGCCTGTGCGCCGTACTGTAAATAATTGGGAAACAAATGAAACCAGCAACCCTTTCTTCTAACTTACATAACACGACGGATGCCCGAATACTGCCGTTAACTAATATGCTTCTCGACTCTCGTTCCCTCCTAACCCAAACTCCTTACGGTGATCCTAAATATGCTTATCGGTAGGGGAGGAATATTCCTAGGTTAACGAAGCCGTTGTTGCTGTTGCATCTGCCGGGGGAATTTCCTCTTCATCATTCGAATGCCCCCCGGCGCTACTAATGCTACTATTGCTGCCACTTATGCTAGGACTTTCGTTAGGTATAGTTCCGGGAGCTGTCGGTGCGTCGTTGTCGTCCGAGGGTTTTTGGGTGGGGAACAGCACCGAGTAGGCGGGAGGGGGATCAAGCTCTCCGTAATGAGGTAGATTGTGGCTAGGAGTGCTGCCGCCGGAACCGAGTCCAGTGCGACCTGCTCCTCCGTCTCCCGGGGCCGAAGTTTGCAGGAACGACGGTACCTGATCGGGCACGGAATCGTCTGAACTATGTTCCGGTTTGTGAGATCGGCAACAGCACTCTACAATAGAGACAAATTATACGAGAGAAAGAGAGAGGGAGGGAG
>KB673102.1:345025-355794 GCA_000349145.1 Anopheles dirus | reverse complement strand
GAGAGAGAGAGAGAGAGAGAGAGAGAGAGAGAGAGAGGAAGTTTAGGGTTGCACATTGATTCTGGAGAGTTTTTTTTCCAATTCCAAGAGATTCCAATAACTACCGCTGCCCATCCCGAACCGTTAACCGAATCGAACATGAATCATAAATCTGCTTTGAGGATCCTTGTGGCAAAAATGATCCTGCATTCGAACTGTGAACGGAAAGCACTGTACAGAAATTATTGTCTTTCTTATTTTGCTGACAAAACGTCTAATTATTATAAAAAAGGAACGTTTCTTTTTCAAAATCTCCTAATCGCGATCAAAACAACTGTCAAACAATGTGATGTCACAACTGTTTATGCTATATTGTTGTCGTTTTCCCAAAAATTTGCTGTCTGGTAAGTGATCATTCGCCGATTTTTTAAAGATAATTAAGCGATAAAACTCCTTCTAAATTAATCCACTGCTGCCCAGCAACGACGCGATACATTTTTCTGGATTCCTTTCTAATCGATCTACCTTAGGATCGGAATAAAGCACAAGTTCCTGCTCCGAGCGGCAATCATAAATGGACGGGACGGACTTTTTGCTTGGTGGAATCGGTTCTATGGGAGCCACACTGATAACGAATCCTCTTGAGGTAAGAATCTTTCAGGTACGGTAAGCATCGCATGATCTATTCTTTGCGAGTCGCATTGTAGGTCGTCAAAACGAGAATGCAACTGCAAGGCGAGCTGGCGGCGAAGGGAACCTACCATAAACCCTATCGCAGCGTGGTGGATGCGTTTGTGACAATCGCTAAAAACGATGGATACGCGGCCCTGCAGAAAGGCCTGGCGCCGTCATTGTGCTTCCAGTTTATTCTCAACTCGTGCAGGTAATTGCAACACGACCGGAGAAATGATCGCGGATGTAAGGAAAAGTTTATCGTTCAGATTAGATTAGGGATATATAATACGGCCAATGAACACGGTTGGACGAAGCAAAGGAATGGTAATCAATCGATACTGAAGAGCGCATTCTGGGGCGCAACAGGAGGCTTCGTCGGGTCGGCTTTGGCTAGTCCGTTCTTTATGGTAAAAGAGCAACGAGAAAAGTAGAGAAGATCGATCGCATACAGCTATGGTCTTTCATTTTCAGCTACGCACTCACCTTCAGTCGCAGGCGAAGGAAAAAATAGCGGTCGGTTATCAGCATCAACACACCGGAATGATCAGCGCTATGAAGGACATTTTCAGGAAGCACGGAGTGCAGGGTCTATATCGTGGTGTTGCAGTCACGATGCCACGGGCCCTGCTCGGGAGCGGAGGCCAATTGGCAGCGTTCGGTTACACGAAAGACTTCCTCACTCGCAATCCAATCGTATTGAAGCAAACCGATACATTTGTGTCCACCGTTGCCGGAGCGGTCGGAGGCACAGTAATGGCCATAACGATGACACCTCCGGACGTGATAGCAACAAGACTGTATAATCAGGGAGTGGATGCGAAAGGCAAGGGCATCTACTACAATGGCGTAGTGGATTGCTTTATAAAAATTCTTAAATCTGAGGGAGTTGGGGGCCTATACAAAGGATTCTGGCCACACTACATGCGGATCGGACCGCATGCAACCTTGGTGCTATTGTTTTTTGACGAACTGAAATCTATTCGTAGAAAGTATTATGCGGCTGTACACTAGATACACAACAAAGCTACATAAGCTGTTCTATTATGTTTGATCAAATTATCGCAATAGCTAGATAAGGTTTGGTAATGTGCAATAAAACTACTAAAACATATTATTTCGTATTATTTATTCACACTGAGCAGAACTGTAAGGGATCATTTTGTTTTGCAAATAACAACTTGCTGGATTATGTTTCGTACATCTCTTACTCCGCTATTCTGGATCGAAAACCATTGGATACTTTTTTAACTACATCGGTTATTTCCTTACCTCTCGTTTCCGGAAGATAATATTTAACCAGCACAGTCAGAAGAACGCATGTGATTGAAAATGGCAGGAACACGAACGCTCCCCAGAAACTTTGAAGAGTCGGAAATGCCATGCCAACGATAAAATTACATCCCCAAGATGAAAGACTTCCCAAAGCCATGGCTGTCGGCCGTGGACCGAGGTCAAAAAGCTCTGAAAGAATAATCAACCTATTATATGAAAACATGATTATGAGATTAACGATCGTGTGTACCCGATCCGATGAAGAAAGGAATAGGCCCAAGACCTAGTTGGAAGAAAATGATGTAGAGTAAGATCGTTCCTATACAGATGTACGAAAACCACGAGACCATTTCCTTAAAAGAAATCAATAGTTTAGAACTCGGATTAAGAAGAGGTGCTTGACGAAAAGCTGGATTTCATTGCAGATACTTACGATGAAATATATGGATAAGGTGAGAATGAACAGAATTACCGCGCAGGAAGAACAAGACAGCAGTGATAAAGTTCTTCGATCGCAGCGGGCCATTAGTATTGGCAAAAATAACGAAACAAACAAATTTAAACATCCAACGCCGAGGTTTGCGAACTTTGCAGCCGCCGAACTCAATCCAACTGATTCAAAAATTGACACCGAATAGAAGAAAACCTGAAGAGTACACGGGAGGAGAAAAAGATCGCACAATGAACGCAACCGCTGCATATAGATTGAATTAAAAAATAAGCAGCTCATACTTACGGCATTAATTCCCGAAAGCTGTTGTCCGCCTTGAAGTGCACAGACGAGGACGAGCGGCAGTGACAGCGATGGATCTCGCAGGACAGAGCAAAACGATCGACTTTCTTGCGATTGGCAATCGACGTCGGACGATCGACCGTTTCCATTGGAGCTTTGACGGCTTTGCCCATTGGCACATTCCAGCTGCAGCTTGATGTAATCGTCGCCAATGGAGTGTCTCCCAAAGAGTTTCCGTATCGCGCGCAAAGAACCAACCTGATCACCTTTGACACTGTATAAATATTTGGGACTCTCGGGAATCCAAAAGTAAAATGCGTAGCAGAACAGGTTCAGCAATGCAAAGCAGCTGAGGGCGTAGTGCCAGTGGTCCGCTGTGCCCAGCACCTGCTCGAGGCTGGCCACCTGTGCAACAACCACTCCAGTTGTAAGACCCAACGGACACAGCACACCCATAGCGCCGCGCAATTTGACTGGCGATACTTCTGCCAGATACATCGGGATGACTCCGGTCGTTAGGCCGGATGCTAGGCCGACGAGCAGTCGTCCCAGAAGTAACAGTTCCACTGATGAAGCAGCCCGACAGGACAGAAAACATAGCGCACCAGCCGTAAGTAGCAGCGCACAGAACAGGAAAGATTTTTTTCTGAAGAAAGACGAATAAAAACGCCAACCATTAAACAAAACGAACCTGCATCGATTCATACGAATGGTATTACAGTAGATCACCTGCCATAGGTGGTGGCTATGTAGCCACTGAAATGAGACGTTATCATTCCGCCGAGCAAAACGGTGGATACGATTGCTGACCAAAGAATCTGCAGCGCATTTTCTGTAAGATGCACTCCGTAACGGTCAAGGAATGCAATGGAAAGCCAGACTTGTATGAACTAGGATATATGTAATTCATGCAGAGTGTGTTGTCACACATCCTAACGACATATAAACATGCCGTGCATACGAACTTTCGCCGGTGCATTGATGGAGCTCACTTGAAAGCCTACGGCTACGGATACGGAAAGGTTTACAATAATGCCGAACCAGCAAAGTCCCTGGGTTACTCCGGTATCCTGCGTAGGATAAAAACGATAAGAACATATACACAACTAGCTCCAAACGTTTTAATTGTGCAAGTTACATACAGGAAGTTTCAATTCCATCACTATGCGTATGTTCACTGACGGCTTGATGGATACAAACTACACGGTTGAATCTCCTGCACCCAGTGCTTAAATGGATGATAGCTACACCTAAACGCCTCAACTGAAGAGCTAGATACCTTCGAACAATATTTGCAAAGCGAGGTAGTGGACAGAGCCTGTTCAATAGTTTATTGATTTTGGTCGACAGGGAGTCATCGACTCGATACGATACGAATCATTATCGTTTCGAACAAATTTCAACGTTTCAAAATACGAAGCAAAAATAACAATAATTGACAATATAATTCCAACTATTACAACGTTAGAACAATGTTCCAACAGTTCCAAACCGTCGAAAACACTAATCATCCGAAAGCAGATGTTGATGAATGTTTCAACCTTTACTTACCTTCCATATTTATCAGCCAAGTAGGCTCCTTCGAGAGACCCTATCACACCACCGATCAGCGCTATTGAAATGATCGCTGCAATAATGGCACGCAATGCATCGTCGGACAGCTGAACGTCGTAGTTTTGGAAGATCGTCTCATTGCTCCACTGCTTGATGTACTCTGATGGAGCGTTGATGACGCCTATGTTAAATCCCACAGGTATCGAGGCACCGAGTGTAGTGATCAATCCTAACGCAACGAGACGAAACGTCCAGCCCGTTTCCTGCAGTAGATTGAGTAAAACAAAAAGAGACACCACAACAATTATAAAAATACACGAACATAAGATGCTTGTCGAAAGAAAGCCACTCTAACCGGTAATGTGAGGTCCATGTCTCGAGGCTACCGATCTGCTTGTCGCACGGTCACTGGTAAGATTCTCTAGTTTCCCGCGAAGGTTCGTCGGTACAAGGAAATGGCGAGCTGATGCAATATGCCAATGGAATCATTTTGTAGCGCTTCACTACCATGTTTGCATAGAATGTCAGCAGGGATTGGGAAACAATTTACAACATCGCCAACATCCTACTGAGCTTGGTTTGGTCGAGTGGTAACGAGACGCTGTTTAGTTGCTTAATTCTACGGTGCAAGATAAGCGTGTTGCAGGAAGATTTGTAGCGCGGCCTTGATTGTGGCGAAGACGTCACCGAAGCGATGGCGAGAGAGGCAAAAGCGTTTTAGTTTTTTTTTTGTTTCACTTCATTACTATCATCTTTATTAATTTCTCGCGTTCGCACAATCAAATCGTGTAACTTTTGTCGTTTCAAAATATCGCTCATCTTAGACTACTAGTGTATGATGCTAGACTTAGAATTACGTTTAAGCCACTTTCTTTTTTCTTAATGATACTCCATATCTTTGAGCAATTTATAAGAATCACAACATGTTTCTGTGTAGCTTCCGTTTGTTGCTGCGTCATTATTGCTGCGGCAGATGCGTCGAAATTAAGGCACTAGCGGTTTGGAGCTGAATCCTTTAGCGACAAGCGGCACAATCTGCGAGATGTGTTTACCGCGCGTTTCCGGAAGGTACACCTTCAGAAGTAACGTAAGCGCTACACATGTGCACGAGAAGGGAAGGAACACGAACGCACCCCATGCATTCTGCAGCGTGGTGAACAGCATCGCCACAATGAAGTTACATCCCCACGAAGCTAAGCTTCCCATGGCCATCGCTGCCGGGCGCGGTCCAACTTCGAACAATTCTGAAGAACATTCAAAAAGAGCAAAACGACGATCATTACTACGATGCTATTTGGATGCTAGTAACTAGTAAAGCGTTGCGCTTACCGGACCCAATAAAGTAAGGAATCGGTCCGAGACCAATCTGATAGAAGAGAATATACAACAAAATGGCGACGATACTAGCGTAGGAAAACCATTCCACATCGTCCTGTCGGAAAATGAAGACAGATTAATGAATTTCACAGTATTTTGGGAACCTGTGGAATATACTTACAATAAAGTACACAATGAACGTAAGACAGAAGAGAAATAATGCACACATTGCACAGGACGTTAAAGCGAGGAAGCGACGATTGAATTTTGCCATCATGATCGGGCTGAAGAATGCAACGAACAGATTCAAGCATCCGGCTCCCAAATTGGCAAACTTGGCATCGGTCGAGCTCAAGCCTACCGACTCAAAAATGGATACCGAGTAGAAAAATACCTGCCAATGAATGAAACAATAAATGGTCCCGGTTAAAATGAAATGTATAAGTGCATCCAATATCATCTTACCGCATTAATTCCGGATAGCTGCTGACCACCCTGTAAGGCACAAACCAGCACCAGAGGTAGTAATAACGTTGGGTCCTTCAGCACGGACCAAATAGATCGTTCCTTTGGTTTTTCCGTCGTACTATCGCCATCTCCGCACATTTCTTCGTCATTTTCGGGCGTACACTCTCGACGCATTGCCTCGATCTGCTCCCGTACGTACTCTTCGCGGACTTTCTTTCCTGCGACACGTTTCAGCTCGTTGACCGCTTCGTCTTGCCGCCGGCGGATGACGAAAAGGTACTTCGGGCTTTCCGGTAGCCACGGGTACGGTACGAAAAACATCACGACGAGTATTACGTAGAAGCTGAGGGCAAACTGCCAGTGATCCTCGGTGCCGAACACTTCCTCGAGGCTCATCACTTGCCCGACTACCACGCCGCCGGTAACACCCATTGAGCAGAAGACTCCCAGTGCGCCTCGCAATCCAAGTGGCGCCAGCTCGGTGAGATACATTGGCACGGTACTTGTAGTCAGGCCGGCCGCTAGTCCAACAACTATGCGACCGATCATAAGTAGCTCCACGGAGCTGAGCGTCTGACAAAATTGGAAGCAAAGACCTCCGATGAAGAGCAGAAAACCACACAGAAGAAACGAGCGTTTCCTAAAATCAAACAGGAAGAAATAACAAAAAGTAATTTAAACGTTCGTGTCCCTTCGAAATCCGTTGCTTTGCATACCGTCCAAGCTTATCAGCAACCCATGCTCCACCGAGCGATCCTATAACGCCTCCTATTAGAAAAATGGAGACGACGGCGGACCAGAAAGTCTCCAAATTGCCCTCGGTAAAGACGGTACCGTAAGTTTCGAAGATTGTTTCATTACACCAGTTTTTGATGACCTGAAGAAGAAAGCCATTAATGAAGATTAGTACGTTTTGCTCAAACGCTTCAATGCCCAGTACTGTATCTAAGAGGTATTAAACTACATATGTAAGTAATAAAAGGCGCTTACTTCGCGTAAGCACATTGAAATGGTCGTTGCATAGCGTTTTCATTGGCACATTTGTGTGATCCTGGTCTGGTCAGCAGCGTCATACCGTGAAATAACAAAATGCTTGCAATTTCTTTTTATTATGGTGCATTCCGTTTCCAATGTCAGCAAAATACAATCTGCCATTCTTCAACGGTTTACACTGTGCTGCTGACTCGATACTTACATTTGCTGGTGCATTTATGACCCCTATATTGTATCCAGTTGGAACTGCGGCACCAAAAGTAGTTGATATGCCTGCGGTAATAAGCCAAAACGTCCATCTCGTTTCCTGTAAACAATTAAATAGAAACGATTGTTAAATGTTTAGAAATAGAATAAATATTCTGCGTAAATACTAAATACGATTGAACTCGCTGATTATCAGTTATGTTTTCCAAGCGATCATGACAAATAGATGTGATAATCACATTTTGCTTCATGCTCTTACATTTATGTGTTCAATTTCTGAACGGTACCCGTGTATTTCATGTGGCAACGAACGGATTGAGCGGATAACAGAACATGCAACATTCAACGACGACACTGAAAAGCAAAGAATAACGTCTCTCGGCATTCATTTGTTATCAAGTGTGTGATAAGATAATCAATACGTGTTTCTATTGTTTTCACAGCTTTCGGGTTAGGATTGCTTGCGTTATTCAATAGGCATTTAAGCTCCACACCGGAAGCTTGCTACGCCAAAACAAAAAATCCAACGTTTATTTTTGTAATATAATATTATTTCGGGTTATCAGTGAAGTGATTTGAATTAGAGTGTATCTGGTGATTAGTGATTACAGACATAAAAAATGTTAGTATTTTTTCACACAGATTCATTCGAAAAAAAAAAACAGAGAGATAGTTTCGACTTGACGACCGTTCTATGAGTTGCATTGCAGTTGGCTCCGAAAGATTAACTAATTGCTTATCACTCACTTCACGGTCCTGTGGAGTTGTAGAAACTGTCATTTTAGTGAACAATGTTTTAAGACATCTAATTATACGCTCACTAGCCTCGATGTTTTGCTTCAAACCTACTCCACCACATGTGCGGTCACGGCAAGTCAACCGTTGAAATGGTCGACTCATAAACGACTAATCACAACGACTTCTTTCTCGGCTAGTTCCGTTCGGGATCGACGAATGCGATCCCGCATTATTATCAGCAATAATGATGCTAATTATGCGATAATCCATTATCGATTATTTATTGTTCGGAGCGCCACCCATAAGGGCGCGCGTAGCACGATTCCACCGGCGCATACCGATTGAGATGCCTCCGGGTGGCTTCATAATCATGAACCCAAACAAACCGTTAACTTGAATCAACCACGCCGCGGCTACTAGGATTGTGTTTACTTTTCGCGCGTTTTGTATTCGTAACGCAGATAAACATGAGCACGTCGGAGTGTTCGTATTCGGAAGCTAATTCCATTTCCGTCAACAAACGCGACGGACTGCACCTGAGGAAGAGCGTCTGATGAGATTGCGCCGAATTGTGACCACGGCAAGTCGAAACTTTGGTTTCGTAAACGAAACAATTCTTCAATGAATCCCATCGGCCAACCATGTGACGTAAACTACACGACGAACGTGTCACCATCGTCTGGCACCGTCCATCAGCTGTTTTTGCCGCATTCATCATTTTTTACAACAGCGCGCACATGCTTCCCGTTTTTCTTTTTCTCTGTTATTCACATTTTGCCAAATGCCGCATATGGTTCGGCATGAATTCACCCCTCTCTTTCGCTCGTTCGCGCCACATAAAGATTTCGCGATTTCACTATTTTTATTCACTGCTAGTTGATCGAGGCTAGAAACGCATTCCGCCATTTACTGCTATGCTGTCTTTCTCTGTGTGTGCGCCCCATAATCCCCCATGTTATGAAACCGAGGGATTAAGAACAGCAGGGTGGCTGATAAAACGGGTTAAGGTTTTGCGTAGAAATTTACCAAGGAATGCACGGAGCGGACTCACCTTCCGTACATTAACGTTTATGTTCGGCACGATTTTGGGTTCCCTTCCGGGACTGTAAAGGACACTGGCTTCTTCATGATCGGACGGATCCATGGTGCGTGTCTAGAGGTAGAGAATATTTCTAGCAGAATATTTACACCCGCGGTACCTTCACTCACTGCTAATCGCTAGCTAAAACACTTTCACCACCACAAACTATCCGTGCAACCTTCGGCATTTAGCAAAGATCTTCTGAGCTCGTTTGTACAGCATGAGCTTCCTTCTCATGTGATCTTCTAATGCTGCTCTTATGTTGACTACATGCAAATGAGGTAGGAGGAATATTGTCGAACCCCTGTTTAATCAGGGGTCCTGCGAACCCGAAACCTTTATCACTTGAATAAAAAAACGCGACACACAAACACACGCACAACTCGCACAGTAGCGGCGACACGGTCATCTTCGTATGTTTCCGCTTGACATTTCATAAATCGAATTTTATTAAATCAAATGTAATAACAAACTAGAAAAGCTGTATTTAAAACATCTCAAACATTGTATTATTTTGTTAACTTTTAGTTCAACTGTGCTGCTTTGCGATAGGAAAAAATGAAACAAAAATCAATAGCTTGTTGTAATGTACGTTTCAGGCAATGTACTATTTTTCACTATATTTTTTTACATTTAAGCAGTTTCATTACAAGTATTTTTTTATTGAAACCTTGACCGTGCAAATAGACGTAGCGCGAAATTTCTCGCGAGAAATTTCTCGCTGTCATTCGATGAATTTCGATGTTTTTTTTCGATGTAAAGTACATACATAAAAAACGGCTCTCGTTGTCATCGCAAACATAGAAAATAGCTCAATTTCTATGTGTTGCTCAAGCTGTCTCGTCTCTAAAAGCAAACAAAACATTGTGGTGAAGACATTTACCACAATTTTAGTTGTTGTGAATTTACAAAATATTAAATATATTAATAGCCTTAATTTATTTTAGGGTTCAGCAATAAAAAAAGGAAAAAAAGAAAAATCTCGCGAGAAAAGTAGCTCTGTTTGCTAAATTGAGCTACTTTTGAGAAATTTCTCGCGAGAAATTTCGCGCTACGTCTATTTACACGGTGACACGTGTTTTTGAGATAGAATAAAAAAAACTTTTTGTTTACTTCTGATCTCTATAATTCCCTAGCGACACATTCGGTGAATTCATCCAATTACAGTGCACATTCACTGGTTTGAAATCGTTTACCCGGAAACCAGTGAATGACATTTCGACCTGCCCCCTGTATGGCATACGTCACATATCGGGAACTTAAGAGGCGAAAGTAACCAGTGGCTCAAAGCCTCTCTAATACATCAAACAACAACATATCGGGAACAACATTCATTGCATTTGTTTTAATTCGGATTCATTCGTTATTTGCTTTGTTGCTATACATTCTGTGTGTTACACTAGATCTGATACTGATATTTTCTTAATTTAATGCGCTTTTCTGTCTCAAAACTGTATATTTGCACCTCAATTGTTTAATTGATCGAAGCAAACCAAACATTGCACTGCAACAAATTAGGCAGATACATTTGACAACCGCAAACAATCAAACAGCAAACTAGAAAACGGCAAACTAAAAAACCGCAAACGAGTTACTGTGCACTGTATATATCCCTAAGGTCGCGAGCAGGTGATGTGGTCAATATGAATGTGGTGAGCACGATGTCGCTTGAAATGTTCATCGATGAAGCCAAAAATAACCAATGCAAAAAAGACCTAGTTTTGGGGGTTATCTTTTCTCAAGCGGGCTTTA
>KB673102.1:304255-340225 GCA_000349145.1 Anopheles dirus | reverse complement strand
CTGCTCGTCCGACTCTTCAAAACGGAGCTTCTTCTCCTGGAAGAGTCGGGTTTGTTGCTGTCTCAGTCGTCTGTAGCATTCCACGTTCTGACGGGTTTCGCGCTGGAGCATGCGGGCGCGCGCGGCATTCTTCTCGGATAGTGCTCGCCTGCACTCTTCGTCGAACCATTCCTTTCGCTGGCTGCGTGCTGCGTGTCCAATTGTCTGCACGGCTGTGCTGCTGATGGCTTGCTCCACCATACGCCAGTGGGCATCTGGGGACATCGTGGCGACTGCATCAGCATCAGGCAGCTTCAGCCGGTCCTTGTTGAGCCGCGGGGTGGGCTGGTACCGCAGTTTGTGACCCTTGACCCTTTTTCAAGAAAATATTTGCATGCTTTCACTGTTTTTCTACAAGAAGTATAGACCCTGTCAGACCAAATAGTAAAACGTGCAGGGCAGATAAGAATTATTACGAGCCCGACGGTTTGCGTGGCTTAAAACCCAAATGTATCCATTGCGCAAGGGGGATGGGATACTATAAAAACTATGGACGCGATAAAGGGCTCATGAAGGCGCGGGTAGCACATACTCAAGCCACATCTCGCCTGACGTGTCAGAAAAGATAAATCAGTGTGCTTTGATGCAACTGGCAGTTTTATTATCACGGACAACAATGCGTGTCAATGAAGTGAAGTGTGCCGAAAGTGCACCCGAATGCCAACACAATTCCGAAGATCATCACTCAACCAAACCCCTGCTCGATGTAACCCCTCGATCACGGATGCAATCCGTGCAGGATGCGATTGATGAGCGGCACCGGTCGGAGAGTTACGTCGGCATGGATTGATTCGTGCTGCTGACTTCTTGATGGCTGATGGGTTCCAGCGATGAAAATTGCAGTCCAAAATTGATACAATATCGTCAATACAACAGTCTGAAGGGAACTGAATGCTGTAGGGACAGACGAATGTGAGGCAGCTGCAGTTTTTATTTCGCTTTTTCCCCTGAATCGTGGAGTGAGGAGTGAGTATTAAAGGTCATTTGGTTGCAAACGCTGGCTGCGTGCCGGATGGGTGATGTTGTGATGCAGTGCAGCTGATGGATTCGTGCGTTGATGAAATCCCGTTCATTACCCTCTCCTGCGGTGTTTCCGTTTTCCATCGCATTTCCGCAGGCGTACGCACCCATGGGTGGAAACACAGGTATGCGGAGAGTAATCGCTCATTTGCATAAAAATCACCAGGATGCACGCAATCAAAGGTACTTGTTTGTTTGTTTGTTTATTTAAGCTGGGGTCCTGTAGGTTTTTTCGATAAACCCCAAGGTGAAGCGTTTTTTTAATCTGTTTCATAAGTGTTGCATTGTATGATCTGATCTACTGTTACAGTTCTGTAATCATTCTTTTCCCCCTCTATCATCTGAAGGCGGGTTAAATAAACGCGATTTATGGTTTGCGTTCGTTTGCTTCCTTAAAATTTATGGTATTTTAAAATGTGACGCGCAGTTTTCCCTTCAGGAAAACGAGCAGTATGTTTGTGCTTCTTATATAAAAAACACTATGATTCAATTTGGAATAAAGTTGAATGAATAACTCGGAGATGCTAATGTAGAGCCCGTTAGAATAACGATAATTGCCGCCAAATCGTACCACTCAGAACTCAATACAGCAACGAACTAGAGAAGGAATCAAATTTATCATCGATCGTTTCCTAGCGGTTTCGATGCGGAATTGGAACAATTTTCAGCAATGGAATAATAGCCACTTGATGCTCTCCTCCGCACTGTTGCTGCTTCTGGTTAAGTGTAGCCACTTCTGTCTTACCGAAATCATATCAACGGGCTCATCGACTTTTTTTTAACCATGGGAAATGAGGGCTTCCCTTGGACGCAAATTGTTTTACGCGAACATTATGTTTCTCTCCATCTGCAAGGTAGGGAGGTTGGACGGGGTTTTTGATAGCATTGCAACACCCACCAGTGCATCGAAAAGAATGCTGGATCAGAGCGCATTCGTTTTTGTGAGTGTTGTTACGTAACGTGGATGATGTTTGGCCAATAAACATCTCTGGTTCAGCTTGTGCTGTATATCATCTTAACCTACATACATTCAACCCATTGTCTTTTCAGGATAAAGAAACATTGCAATCGTCCAGGTGATTATCACGTTCGTCGTTCTATGTAACGATCGCTGTGTTCTCAATGATAACAACAGATTTTACAAACATTTTTTATAAGACAGCAGATTTTATTACCCAACTACACTCGATCTACCGGAAAGGTATGTGTCAGATCTGTAAAAAAATATCTCTACCGTGAAATGTTACTTTTCTTGAAAGTTTTAGGAGTGCAACCTATGCAGAAAGGTTTAAATATTCGACTATATTATGTACATAATACATTTTGATATTCTGAATCCGGTTAGAGAAGACCGGTTCGCGCTATAATTTACTGTTCTTTTGGAATTTGAAAAAAAACAGGCGCGACTACAGTTATGCTACGGACTATATTGTTTTTTTTATGTTAATGCTAATGTTTGCCTTTAAGAAATATCATGTGCGATAATACACATAACAATTGCTATTAATAATTTTTATTACACATTCGAAATCTAATGTTTCACAAAATGCAATTCGGATAACTAAGCAAAAAAAGTGATTAACAAAAACACGATACCCGCATTGGCGGTTTGGCGTGAAAGGTAAATACAATCTAATAAACCTTCCCACCCTGCAGATCAATCTGTCCATCTGAAAAGCTTCAGATTTCTAATTACTCGCGCAACGTTTCGCTCACTTCCGTTTCGTCTAGTGCGCAGGAATAGGGGGCTCCGAACAGTTTAGAGCGGTTTGTGTTTGTTTTGAAACCCGATCAAACCAACCACAAATCCTGCAAAGGACGTCGTGTACAGTACTGCAGTATGTCCTCCTGTTGCAATCAAACGTTGGCAGAATCTAGGACGGGGAAAAGCGGGAAACGGTTGAAAAGTACCCGAAAATGATCGAACGTACACGCAACCCTTATTCAAAACTCGCGCATACGCTAGGGAAGGGAGTAAACCGGAAGGGTAAGAAACAATAGAGTGCACAGTGAGGGAAAAAATAATAATTGTTGATAAGTGCAGTGTCGAGGATGTGGAAAGTGTGTGCTGTGTTCTATTATGCAGCCGTGCAACAAACGGTGATTTCTACCTAGATTTCTAGTGGTAGGGTGCACGAAATGATTGATCTCGTTTTGGTGACGCTAGTGACTGGTGAGTTTCCGCTCGTGCTTCTTTGATGCGTTGGATTGTGAACGGTCCCTCAAAAGAATTATGAAGGGTGCAGTAGACGCTAAATGCACCACTTGCGTTGCGGTGGGTGCTTTTGACTTTAACGTAACATATGCAAAACAAAAAAATGAGGCAATGTGAGCCGTTATTTTCAAGAACATCTAAAGTCTAACTGGGCTAACTTATCGTAGCAATAAAAGTGCTCTACGAATTAGTATCTCACAGGATAATTTAAAATTCACTTTCAATGAGACTGATCTAACAGAGGAATTAAAATTTCTTGATTTTTGTATTATTTTGTGTTGGTACCATTTTTGTGACTCACTGTAACTAGCTCGATTTTTTATCTGCTCGAAAAATGGAAGTGGAATGGAATTGCGCCAGCCATATTTAGCCCCTATTCGCCATCACGAACGTAGTGTTTACGTTCGCTATTTACCCACAGTGTCTACAACGAACGAATTAAATAAAAAGCTGATGTAGAAAACATCGTTACATCGTGATCGTGCTGGTCGTTGTAATAACCGTTGTTGAATTCGGAGTTAAACATATCCGTGCGAAATGTGCTGAATAAAGTAAAGCGCCGTACTCAATACCGTCCGATATTATTTTTAAAATTATATTAAACTTAAATAAACATCGATTAATGATTGTTTGAAGACGTAATTTATGTGTAAAGCATTTTGTACAGTTGATAATTCAAATAATTAAAAATTATACAAAAATTATACCCAATTATACATAAATGCTTCTACTAAGTATATATATTATTAGTGTTTTTAATATGCTCAATATATATTTAATACACAACAAGTTCATTGTTCATAAATTAGTTTGATGCATGAAACGAATTTCATGCATGAATTTTTATGCATGAAATAAATTTATGAATAATATTTGAATATATTTAATGCACAACAAGTCCATTGTTCGTACATTAATTTCATGAATACAAATTCATGCATTCATGCATTCATGCAAATTATTTGATGGACTTTTTGTGTAGTAAATATATATTGAGTACATTGAATTCAATATTGAAAAAAACACTAAAAAATATATCCTTAATAGAAGCATTTGGAATGTTTAATTTTTCCTTGTTTAAATTGTTAACTGTACAAAATGCTTCTCACATAAATTACGTCTTAAGAAGCAAATAATCTAAAAAATAAACTAAAACCTTATAAATAAACGACACAAAATAGATACAACACAGGAATCTAAAAGCACCAATAGATTTTTTCAACGATCTTTAACTTTAACGTGCTTCTTCGCAATAGGGTCCAAACGGAATTCAACGAGGGGAACGGCAGGCAAACCGTTTTCATTTCAAATCCGAAACTCGAGCTAACCGCGTGGAAAAAACATTCGCTTTGCGTATAGAAGGCTCGTATGCGTATGTCCGGCATCGGAAGGCATTCGTTTTGTCTGTGTAGTTCGTTGTTTATCGGGGCACCGAGCCTCAACGGAGTGTATGTTTAATTATACCATTTGTTTGCGCATAGGATTTCGTGCCTACATAGGATTTCGAGTATGCGTTTCACGGGAAAAGAATAATCGCCACACGAACAGGAATTCACCGGAGTGCATCGTGTATCGTGAGAAAAAGAAAATCGGCAGTGGATGTTGTAGAACGTGCAGTGTGCTGGTAAACAAATTGATGTGAGCTTGTTCAGGCTTGCTTTACAGTTTCGTGGTGACATTTTAACCGTGATCTGAGTGTTGTATTAAAATGGAAAGAAATCTATTAGAAACACGATAAACGGATACAATCGATCGTATATTGCTGCACATATTCTTCAAATTGGTAAGTCGGAATGTGTTTTAAACTTTATAACGTCTGCATCATTCCTGAGGCATTATACGTTCTGTTTTTCTGCAGATCAGCTTAGTCAGTTCTCTTGGCCTCTTTTAGCTCACAAGGGTCAAACGGACAAATAGCTGCGCACATGTGTTATCCTTTTTTCTTTGATGAAACATTCTTCACTGTCGCTTGGCCTTCCTTCGTTGAGTGTGAACCGATACATAAAGGAAATGCGCAAAGGCCTAGTAGCATATCTTTTTCGTCCCGTGGTGAATGCCCAAGGAGTTTCTGTTTGAACCCTCTGTCTTGTTTTTTTAATGTTGTTGCTTTCTCGATTCTATTCATCCACACTAACAATCGACAGTTGTACACTGCGGGAAAGACTGCATGCAGCTCGATCTCTTGTGGAGCAAAATGCATTGTTTCATTTGTGTGTGTTTTTGTGTGTTTTCTTTGCCCACTTCCTTCCGTTCTGTGTTGAAGTGAACAATTTGCCAGAAGTTTTGTGTGTGAACGATCAATCGTGTTGTTTCATCTGCTATTTTTTTTTTACTTCAAGAGCTTTTCAAACTTAGGCCTAAGAGGTTGAGTGAGTAGGATGGCAAATGGTGTACAGAAAATATTATTGTTGGCATTTTGCTTAGTTATTTTGTGTTTTCTGTAATTATGTTTACCACCCAGCTGAAAACTCAAACCAGCTGAAAATTACGTTTTATTTCAGATTCGATGAATAAAGAAACTTATGCAATTAACTCTAAAAAAGATAGATAAGACATGCGGTACAAACTTATGTGCGTTTAGATTCTTAATTTTAGGTAAAACTTGTGATAGTTGACATGGGTTGTTGTATAAAACTTATTTGTACACAATGTACGCAAGTGTATAGTACGTGCCATCGTACACGTCCGCTGGTTCGCTTTATATCTCTCAAAGCTAGGTTGTTGTTTTGGCAGGTGTTACAAATCATTATTCAAACCGTCTGCTGCATGATACTTATTTGCTTCATTGGTAGCCAGAGAAAGAAAGCTACCAATTGAAAATGACCTCAGAAGGAAGCGAAATGCGGCTTTACTAAATGGCGGTTTTACCGTAACGACCGCGACATCAACGACAAGGCCGAACAAAAAAAAACTGCTGGTCGCTCCTGGTACAAAGGAATTGTTATGTTTTGGCATAACACAAAAGTGTCGTCACCGATTAGTCGATTATACGCACGGGGTTGTATTCCCATTTGTATGTTGTCTCCGGTTTGCGGGCGGTAACCAAGCCGGGAGGAAGACGCGGACAGCGATATCTGGAAGGTGGAAGATACAATCCATTCATAGCTGGACACACCTCGAAATTGGTGCGAATGAATCATGGGCCGGAGAAAAGCCTAGCCGCTACCTGCCGAATTCCGGCTCCGAGGGAGATTGAATGGGTTGCCGAGTTGATGGCTTCGGAATGCTTGTCGGAGCCGCCCCTGTCCGTTGTTGCGCAATCGCGGACGGATCTCGTACCGTGCAATGCCGACAACGACACGCAGACGGATTATTTTCGCCACCTTCGCGCGACCAGAAGGTATTTCGAGGCTTGGGTTGGCTAGAGCGAATTTGATACAACTGCGCTTACGAAATGGAAGGAGGAAGCAGAGAGTTTTGTCTGCTGGTGCTCGTTTCTTTTTCTTTAATTTCATCTCGCTCAAATCCGGAACATTGTTATTGTCTTGCTCATCGACAGCGCGATTACGCTGATTTTCCAGAGCCCAAACAGGAACGGAAAGCGTTCGTTTGGTGGGGGTAATGTTAAGAATGTGAAATTAAGCTTAATCGACCAGTGGAAATTGTACCAGAGATAAGAAACAGCGATCTATTTTGCAATATGGCGGTGCAGAAAGCTGAAGCATATCAGTATCCAACTCGGAGATCTCGGAGGGCGTACGAAAAAGTAGAAAAAAAACACAACACAACACAACAATAAAGCCTACCAAAGCAAAGCTAGACACAGCATCGAAATACACACGTCTCGCGCCAACCAACTGTAGCTAACAGGCTGACCTGGCCTGATGAGTCTACGCCTGTTAGCAATCTGCGTGTCTGTGCCTGTCGAGCAGTAGCTCCGAGTATGTAACGTTATGTTACGTTTCGCAGGCAGCGAACTATCATCAGCAGAAAGAAAGACTTAACAAAAACCATCCCTCTCCTCTCGCTTGCCCCTCGCCCCGACGACCGATCAGGTAGGAAGAGGGGCCATGTAGAAAGAGTGCTTTCTTTTTCGAATCGTATCGATCACACGATCGGGTGAAGATCGCAGGCTGTGAAAAAGATTGAGTAGCGGAAAAATGCGCACGCTCCGATGCGAGATCAGAAGAAAAGCACAGATTTCCGCTGTTGTGTGCACTGACTCGGCACTGCTCGGACCCTGGGCAAATCCGAAATGAACAAGAGCCAACAGAGCCAAGAGCTGTAGCGGGCTGTGTAATTTGATCATCGAGCAATTGGGTCATATGTACAATTATTACAAACATACCACCCCTACGCGGATTCTGTTCGGTGCAGTGTTTTTTTGGCATGTGTTATTTCTTACACCACACGTTAGTACTACCAGTCGGTGTTTGTTTATGTTACTCTCAGCGATGATTTTTTTAAAGAGCCAATGTGAAACGAATAACGAAGCAAGTGAGCTAAATTCTCGAGCTGTGCGATCGGTATGATCGACGGGATTATCGCCGTGGCTGGCATGTGCGATAAATCATGCGAAAACTTTCTTTTGTCAGATTTATGAGCTCAACGCACGTATGGATCGTGGTGATTGGCCTGAGAGTCAAGATGCGGTTGGATGGGTGTGAGAGTGAGTTAAATATTTATTCACATTGTAACTATTTCAGAACTTGATAAAGATGTGTGAAGGTGTTATAAAACCCTACACAGGAGCTCTTGTTCAATTTATATGCAAATCCACGCCTCGATGACATCTTCTGATATTGATGTGAATCATGACTCTCATGGACGCAAAACGATTCTGAAGTATTGCTTCGCAATTCACGTGCAACGAATGATCCGGCTTCTTAGCAGAAGTATGGAAATTTGTGTAAATAAAGTTCAATTTTTGGACGATTTAAAACGTTTTCAATGTTAATTGGCTCACTTGAACGTCATCCGCGTTCTCCTATGTTATTGTGTCATCGACTACGTTTCACGTCATGGAATAAGAAGATTTTTGTTGTTGGGAGTGGAGGGAAAACATTTTTAAATCTCCGCTTGAACGATACTTTGTAAAATAATGAAGTAATGTATATATTACTATGGAACGAATGGAAACATAACAGTACAGTTATGCACGAGATAATTGTGCTGTACTTTTCAACATATGTGTTAAACCCCGGTTGAACCCCGGTAGATAATTGAAGGTAGTGATTTGCTCTGTTTACACTCATGATGATGATGATGAATAATAATGGAATGTTGTTGATGGAATGTTTTCAAATCTTTGTACCGCGACTGGCGTCGATTTCTGCTACTTGCTCAGTGCTGTGGCTGTGCTAAACGTAAAATTGACTCAAATTGACAATCATCTTTCTGAGTCTTCATGTCAACACCCCTGACCTTCAGATATCTGAAGCACTGCAACAATAACGAATCACAGCCCTTTTCTACTTGTATACACGCGGATGGGAGATCTAGCTAGAAACAATAATTCGAACACGACGCTAGGCATCAACGGCAACGACGACAGTGACTGCAGCTCTATTCCCCCAGCATCATGCGAACGGGAAAGGAATGCCCGGGCGGCAAATGGAATCGATCCATCCGGTGTTGAACCGGTCCCGAGGCGGAGATTCCATCGCCATCCGATAGCTAATAAATATGCAATGGCACACTAACGCATTTAGTGTCGACGACGCCGGCTCGTGCTGTGGGTGACGAAGGTACTTGCGAATGAAGGACGTCCGAGGGTAATCGGCGGATGCCGGATCGGATGGACGATGATTAACCTTGCGGAGTCTAATCACTGGCCTCAATGTCACGATGGCAGGTATCGATCGATCCAGAGAAAGCCTGTCCGGTTTCCACAGCGACTGGCCTCTAAGGCTCAAGATCAAGCGATCTGCATGATTTTCTCTGCACAGGTCGACCTTTTGTTAACTTGTAACTGTATCCACTTGCAGAACGACTCCTCCTTGTCAAAAGTGAAACAGGCCAAACCTATTGATCCAGATAATGCGTCACTCATAGGAGTGCGCGGCATTTTTGAAGGCTTGGGTGGCGAGTGCGTGTCATAGTAAATTGGCGTCACATACTAATGGCATCTTGGCTGTCCCGTGCTTTGAAGTATTGTGTGAATGGCTAGAGATAGGGTTTTGGCATCGTTAGATGAAGTAGAGACCCTTTTTTCCCAGCTTTGTTTGGTCGGGATGGTCGGTCGGCGCGTTCTCTCGGCAAATGTATGTACAAAGACGCACCTAATCGCCATTCCAAGCCCCATTCCTGCCACACTGTGTGTGTGCTGTGTTAATGTACATTAGTGCCAAACGTTCGCCCTGTGCACGGTAAATTGCATTTTTAATTGTAGTTATTGTAGCGTGGGGCACGGAAAGATTACCGTGCGGTGAGCCTCAGAAGAAGAGCGTCACGATGACGATCACGGTGCCGGAGTTGTACCGGGTGGCCACATATTGCGATACGTTTCGCTTCTTTTCCCTGTTGTGTTATGCATGCGCTTGCGTTGGGGGTGTGTTTGGGATGGATGTTGTTTGCTGTCTTTCTTTCCTTCGCTCCGTTTGCGCATAACTTAGCCCATTGTTATGGCGTGGCTGGGTGCGAAGAGATCATGCCGATGCTAATGCACTGCGTGTGCGTGAGTATGGGTGGTAAATGTTGCTGTTGTGTATGTTTTTTTACTCCACATTCCAGCGTTTGCATAGAGTCGTTTTGATTTGTTGCGATGGTTTACACGAAGTGTATACAGATCATTAAAATCGCTTTGAAACAAAACGAAAAAGGGTGTGCAAGACGTCAGAAGTGTTCCACGGGGTCTGATTTATGGGCTTTTACCGGGCGATTTGAGCTAACTTTCAGCTGGGACAGGATTGGACAGCCAGATGAGGGGGCAATTTTTATAATTCAAATCCAAAAAACGATTACAATATAAAAGCGGAAAATAAATTGATGGTAAAAGTGGTACATTTCGGATTACGCATATGAGAGTGTTTATTGTTGATGTTTCGACAACGTCTCTTCCAACACAACAGGTAAAATGATCCTGCCAGTGTAACAATTCAGTTAGGCGGGGTTGACTTTCGATTAACAATTTATAAGTTGATTCCGTATCATAGTTTTCATTTTGTACTTAATCTCCTCTTCACTTGTTTCCAACGTCTACATCCTTATAAGGTATTGCTTTTGTTTTAGGTTAAATCGCGTAACGGCTTGTCACATGCGTACCGCCTTTGCAAAATGACACCGGTTCAAGATTTACCGTGCTCGATCCATTCGTGGGTGACAAAGCCAGCCGCGTCAGTCGTCATTCTCGCTGGGGATCGTTAGTTACTAGCTTAGAATCCAGACACAAATTTGAAAGGACGTTGGTGGGGACACAGTACAGCAAAAAATAAATAAATCAAGGTTGTTGCTTTTCGGCTCGGCATTTTAATAACGCCCTACTGAATAACGATTTGAAACGGAATTGAATGTTCAATGTAGCATGTACATGTTTCGAATTAATAAAAAACGGTATGCCCAAGTGGAAAATGGATTGCAAGTAGTTTGATTCGGTTTGAATATTTGATGGCATTGAACCGGTTGGAATGTTTATATTGGTTATTGTGATTTGCGGCGTGGCGTGTACAATCTCATTACAAGATTGATAACTAAGGTGTCCTACATCCATTGCCAGAACGGTTAATAATACAAATGAAGTTTATAAATTGTCAAGGTTATATATATTTAACCTTCATAGTTATATTATATTATTTTTTTTACAAAATTTTAGGCGCGACAGGCATAATCCACACAACACATCAGCCACAACAGGCATTTCATGTTTTTAAAATACGGTGCGATCACATTGTATAATCCAGAAACGACGATTCATATTGAAGTTGCTGCTGTGTGGGTATAAGCTTCAGCTTCTTGACACTTATTAGCCTCGTGGGACAATGCGTTTGCTTCCCCATCTGTGGTTATTTTACTAATTTATCAACGAAATGAACATCATTTCCGTTGCACATTTGAAGCGCTAAACTTGGATGCATTTAAAGTAGTGTCGTTTGCAAAAAAAAACTGACTCGCCACTGAGTTTAATACGTTGCCTTCGTCGGTAACGTGTCCCACAATATCATTCATCATCCGGAAACGCACGTCAGGCCGGCGTATCATTGCCTGTCATTTGGTGCAATTCCCACCGCAACGAGGTGCAGCATCGCAATGCATCGGTGCGTGACCATGCGGCGAACGCCGCTAAGCGCATTAGCGGTTACATCCATCCGAAGGGAACGAATGGCGTACGCCTGCGCGTGAGTGCGATCAAACGATGGCCAAAAATTAGTTTGTACCACCTTTCGAATGGTGCACTGGAAAGCGAAAGGGGTTCGACGGAATCTCAGCAACGGCCGAGGGGACATTGGATTGGGCAAACGCTAGGGTTGTGGAAGCGTGGTATCGATGGTTCGGCCGACCCTTCGATCCGGATGCGTTTATCAACCCCGGACAGGGCTAGAGCCTTGGTACGCGTGCCTGCTCACGATGGACAATACAACATATTTAGCCGAACGGCGGAACGGTGAAGGAGCGAAATCATGCGTAACGTCTTTGCGGCCCTTTGTTGCAAAGCTGCGTCGCGGACAAGTTGTGGTCAAGTTCATGCATCAGCGCAACCGGAGCCATCGCGGAGGGACGCTGGTCGGCTGTTTTCCACCATTCGTTGGTCAGTGCCAGTCTTTAGCACTGGGCGCTTGTTTAGGCAAAGGTTTTCGAGGGTCCGAGTTGTGATTTATCGTATAATTTTCCGTTGAGCAGTAAATACCGCCGCAAGTAAAGGGACTGCTGAAAGTCATTGCCACATACAGCAAAGTAATGCATTACCGACCTTGTCCAAAGGGGAAATTGAAAAGAAGGATGTTACAAAAGACCGCCCCTATCTTTAGAGTTCTCTGTTTTGCGATCCCAATGGAACTAACGATCTTTGCTCAGGCGAATGGTAAGCACTAATTGTTTGTCGATCGTTTAATTTATCGTTTCCCATTATGAATTATTTCAAGCCCATAGTCGTGGATCGCGCTTTATGATGGCAATTTAAGTTCGTTCTAAAATTAGTACCTTGCTACTGATTTAGAAAGCACTAGAGAAGAAGCAATTTGTGCTTCACCTTCGGAGGAGAACAAATCGTAACGTTAAAGTGTCTGGAAACCCTGATCGCCACACGCGGAACTGAAATGATTCATCGTTAATCTTTTGCTGCGTATGTGCCAAGAATGCTAAGTCGTTCTGCACCGCCAAGCCTGCAGTGGGTAGAATAGCGTGGCACGCTCAATTATGAAGGTTAGTGTACATTTATTAGAATCAAACTAACGATGGTAGAGTAAAGATATATCCGGTGGTACTGCGATTGGCCTTAACAAAGAAATGCAATAAATTTGGTTGCTCACTGGTGCACAACGAAGGGAGCAGTTTGTTTGCAATGTTGTGCTAGCCAAGCCATGCGTGTCTGTTTGTATGTACAGCCGGATTAGTAGAATTAGTGGCCTGGGCTTAACTGAATACAACTTCAATGACAACACTTACACTGAGCTTGAGAAGTCTTACTAGACTAGGTGACATATGGCGAGAAAATGTAAAGATTTCGATTTTGTTGTTGTGTATAATCGAAAACAACAGGGTTTATTTTTCATTAAAGTCACTTACTAAGCTACTTGTTAGAGATGATAAGTTACTATAAACCAAAACAAGTTATTTTTTCCAAATAACTGTAAAGTAGTAGATTTGAAGATCAGTAGATTCAAATTGCAGGTACATTTGTCAGTTTTAACGAGCGTTTGAAAAGTTGAATAGAAGGTTGATAAAAATAGATTATTTAAATATTCTAATCCATACAACGTTATGATTCGCTAGTAAAGCCCTTCTATCCTACTGTATGATCAATCAATTAATATGTTTGATAAAAGTCCCGCATAGCCCAATGTTGTGTTATTCAATCGTAAAAAAAGAAACACTTTAAGCTTTCAGCAAACTGAAGCTGTGAAGCTGTAGAAACATGTGGGCGTTTGACATTCGTTACCATTAATTTATTTTGTCGGTATGGACACGATTCGATGCAGCCAGCATAGTTTTACCGTTAACGAATGTAACTGCTTTGCCTAATGAATTTGACCCCATCGGTATGCTTTAACATAATGTCTGAACACGGTGCAAAAGGCATTCGTCGAGAAATAACGATAAGTAATACCCCTTAGTTAACCCCTGAAAAGTAGGTTACATTCCGGCAAGCAAACATAGTTTCGAGGTCTATCATGTTCGGGCATAGAATTTATAGCATTCGACCGCGGCAAAATACTTTCATAAACCCCCAACCTGACCGGGAACGATTCTGACGATCAGGACCGGAAGTATCGTGGCGGTAACAGTTGACCACAAAAAGCGTTGACCATAAAAACCGTCCCTCCTCTTTAAAGAACAATGTTTACAGGCTACACAGTACTCTTCGGGCGATGGCACACACAAAATTCACACAATTATTCTACTCCGACGGCACTTGCCGGTGCCGGTGTGGCTAATCCACAGGCTCATGGAACACTCCGCTTACGATGGGAGCAGAAACTGGTGAATTTGTGTGCAAAATTCTCACTAGTAGGGTGCTGCCAGCAGGGTCTGCGGTTCTGTCAATCCGACCGTAAAGCCCTCGGTTCTCGGTTGGTTGATTGGAGAATTGCGTGCCCGATGCGAACTCCCTTTAACTTGCCAACCTAGGGACTCAAGCGGTGTGTGAATGAAGTCTTAATGGCGTTTCTTTACGAGTCCATTCCATTCAACTTCTGGCATGGCCACCGGAGCGCAACGTTGCACAGCACGGAAAAGGACCCTGGCTCGCAGCCAGCCAAGCGATAGGAACTTGTCCAGGAAGATGGAGGAAAGTAAAGAAAAAAAATCAAATAAACAAAGAAATATTCATAACACATAAGAAGCGTACTCCGTCGGAAGGAGAGCACTCCGTGGCGGCGGCGATACGGTTCCGTGAACAGAGTGTAATAAGAACGAGCTGTTCTACGTTCGAATGTATGCGGGCCAAAACCCATCCGACCGCGGGTCCACTGAAGTGTGTAAAGCTGATTCTGCCGTTCTCTCAGGTCGTGTAATAAATGGACGGAAGACACACCAGAGCTCAAACGAAGAAACTGACGTACGAGTTGAACCTTAAGCAACAGGAATAAGCGATAGAGGGTTTTTATGCTGGTCAAACATACGGTCTTAGGAAGATCGGACATTGGAGATAAGCCCGTACACCGGCCCGAAAAAAGGAGGAATGGTATTTAATGGGTATTTAATGGTACCGACAGGCCAGTAAGGTTACGGTTCTATAAAGCAGAACGGTCGAAATAAAAAAATAACAGAAGATAGTGAAGTGATCGATTTTTTGACAACTATCGTCACATGTGAGCAGGAAGCGTCTCGTTGTGTTGACGGTTTGATACCAGGTGCAGTCGATTGGCAATATGGTTCCAGCACGATGAACTGGACGGTACGATATATCCACGGCAGTCCACCTAGATAAGGAAGTGAGCCGGGTTTCAGTTTTAAGTCTGCGCTCTCCCTCTTGTTTCTCTCGCGCAGCTTGTAGTGAAAGATGTGAAAATTAAAGTATTACCCGACGGACCTCAGGATGTCGACTGGGTAATAAAGTTTCATAAAGAAATTATCACCTCGTGCCACTACCGGTCATTAGCAAGACTTCACATTTCGGCCATTGGGGTTGGTGTTGGGCCGTTCGAATGCACTTCCCATTGAAGGCACAGAGCAGATCAGCAATACGATATAAAATACGGAAAGAGGAGCAACAAAAATGTTCGAAAAAAAAAGGTTACCAACAAAAAAATGCTACCGCACTTTCGATAGAGCTGCTTAAAATAAATTTCTCTTTCATTTAGTTTCACAACGCTCTAATGTGTTGAGCCTGTTTTATTTTCATCTTTCGTTTGCCCGCATAACTGCCAAAAACAGAAACGAACTGAGGAGTGCTTAAAGAAGAAAATACGGAACAATTTATCCGTCGAGATGGGTACGCCGAAAGTAAAGGTCAATTAAACAGTTGCGGGTCTAGTTAGTGGTTGATGGCTAGTGCTAGCGCAGGAGTCGCGAAAGTGAGATAGGCCTGATGGCCGGCATAAACGATACTTGAACAGAAGTCGCTGTGGCTGGGTTGATGGAAAGTTGTTTTTTATTTGATATTATTAGGTGTATTAATATTTAAAGTTTGTTATTAAAAAGTTTAGTTTATTAAACAGAATATTAGTACAGTACTGGATCTTTGTTCACTATTTCGGATTCAGAAATAGCTGCTCACATTATCTGATACTACATGGGATTCTACATTTTGTGATCATAATTTAAATTTTGTACTGAAGCCATGTGTATGGTCGATCGAAAACTGACTTTGTCTGACCGAAACTGCCTGCTCATGTGGAGGGTAGTTATAAAACACACAAATTCCGTTAAAAAAAAACTGCATGGCGAATAATTCAACAAGTTCAGCGAAGAAGAACGTTGCTAAACGATTCTGCGTGAGGGGCACGGACTCAACCCTTCGTCTGATCGATTAAAGCACCTGCACCACCCAGTACCAGCAGCAGCCGTGCGTGCCGACTTAAAGTCTCCATTTATTTATTTATTTCATGCCAATCGCAACAGCACCACGATCGTGATGCTCCCTTTCAGGCACGTACATATACCGTGCGTTCTACCGTCGGGCAATGTTTGCGCGATAGCGCTGCCGTTGCGTGTCGTTTGTTTGGCACGATGACGGTTATGTCTTACGGTCTTGGGCGTACGATCGCACACATGTGGGGTGCGGTGGCTCGATGACGAAACACCAACGCTGGGCTATTTAAATGAAGAGCAATTTCTGCTACATTATATCATAAAATGCAGCATGGTCGATTCCGGCGCACATCGAAAGGGTGTTGAATAGTGGCTTTTCTTCGCCCGTGAGTTTCGGAGGAGGCAAAATTAGAGGCAAATTATGTGCAAACTAGAGCGCATCGGATGGTACCACGGTGAATCGCATGGTAAGCCGATGTTTCTTCCAATGCTCTGCTACTGCTGCTGGTATTGTCTCGTGCGGGTGAGTCATCATATTCCAAAGAACAACCATTATACAATATGAGAGCGAAGCAGTACTGAAGAGGTGCGCTATTATCTAAGCCGTTTAAGCTTGATTGAGATTGTTTAAACGATTATAATCTTATTACTCTCTTTTTTGGGTATGCAGTTTCCGAACAGTGTAGTTAAGAATGATTGACTTGCTCCATCATATGATCTTTTCAATAAGTAATAGTTATTTTTCGTGTTTCGTGGAAGTTAGTGAAAGTACGGAACCCTTTTTTCGATGTATACACATTAAATGGCACAGTAATTGTTAATACTTGAATAGTAACACTGATATCAACTTATGATTTTATTTTTTCAGGCTTTTAACACTGCACTGGATTTTCTTAAATCGGTCATCATGATAGTGTCGTAATGGAATCCGGAACTATCGTCATCAGTCACTCGCCGGCAGTAATTCCTAGAGCATTTCTCAATGAACGTTCTTCGTCGATGGTAAGTGGGGTCATATGTTCCTCGGGTAAACGATCGTCACACTATTACCGTCGTTGCTTTCCAAACGATATTGAATGCAGGCGGCTGTTTCTTTGTTGCAGCAGTTTGTGGTGACATTTATCTCGTAAGCACTGCTTCAACTCCAGTGCAATGGATAATGCACTCCATAATGCACTCCACCAGACATAAGGCTGATGCCTTAGTTTGCACACTTTTTCCTTCGCGATCATGACGGGTGTAACGTAAGGCTGAATATTCATTCGCTCACGAGCATGCCATCCGTGCTTTTTTCACCGACCGAACGCTCTATCTAACGTGTGACGATGATGATTGATTATGCACCGCCAGCAAATATGATAAATGATAAAACGGTGTAGTCGAGCGATCGAGGGGAAAGCTACTGGTTGTCACATTCTTGTGCGATGAGTGTGCTGTACCGAATAAAGAAAAAAAAAAAACCACAGGCGCGCACAACGTACAACTTATAAAAAAAAGAAACACTTTCGAGATCTAGCAAGGGTACGCCAGACAAAACCGTGGTCGAAACAGATCCCGGCCGTGTCTAATCCGAATGGCGGTGAAAATGTGGCTTATGATTTCGAAAGTGATGCTGAACTTATTGTTTATGTGTGTGTGTGCGCGGTGTGATGGTATTACTGCCAGCGTAACGTAAGTTCGTTAGTTCGGGCGGACGTGATGAATTTATTTGAACCTCTAGACAGCAGAAAATGCGGCATCTTCAACAGAACTGATCGAAACTAAACGCAAACCAGAAGCCAAATTGGCGAATGGGCTTGCTTTAGTTGTACGGAAAATGTGCAACGAGAGCGGATCGTGAGCGTGGGACCGACACTTAGTGCACACTAATTCCTTCAAATGATAGACTTCGGTTCGATCGAGAGAAGCGTGGCAGGAAATACAAAACGTAAGCTTGTTGTTATTCCACTCCACCAGCTGTATTATGCCATTGACGAGGGCAGTTGCTTTGAATAGCAAAAAAGGGCCGCATATTATATGGTGTTGCGTAATGATAGTGCATTTATTTATTTGCCACTGGGGTAGCGTTATTGTTATTTCGTGTACATGAGCGAATCCTGATGCCATTTACAGTCGTATTCGCAGAATGCATGTCATGGCTTAGATTTACAGGTAGTATTTTTCTGTCAGGGTTAGAGCTGTCATATGATCAGGTTCGCAACTGCATGGATTTCATTCCACTGATTGTTGGTTCAAATCTTCACCGAACCGCTCAAATCTCGTACGCGCACCGGCTTTTGACTATCCAGCTATAACTACATAAAGGAAGATAAGAAATGATATTCTCTTAGATAGTCAGATCATCTTTTATATTGACCTTGAAGGTTTTTTTGCCTACACAAACGCTTTTTTCGGTCGGTTTACTAACTGATAACATCAATTTGTTAGCTAAAAGCAGCCTTTTTTTTTTTTTTTTTTATTTATTGAGAGACGGCCTGGCGTAAACACTTTATGGTAATATAAATGAAGATGTTATATGCTACCTTAAATGAAGTCAATTGGGTTCATAATAACTTAAACTTATCTGACGATGTATATATTTTTAATTATTCCGTTGGCACACCTCTAAAGAAACCATTTTCTGCATATTATATCTCTTTTAGACAATTCTGCCGTCGCAAGGCAAGCCGAATCATCATCCTCCAAGAATGTCGCAGCTGGAAAACCTAGAAGCAAAGGTAAAATTACAACTGATTCGAAGCACAAGTGTTGCTTCACAGACTAAGTACAGCTTTTTGCGTGTGTCTGTATTCTTTCAGATGGCAAATATCGAGGTCTCGTTGTGTGCAGGAACTCCGAGACGCAGAAAAGGAACATCCTTGGGAGGGTCCCTGTCCGCTCGTTCTTCACCGAGACCCGAATCGACTCCCTCCCGCGAACTGCGGACTGCTCTTCAAGACCGAGAAGCAGTCATTCAGAAGTAAGCTTCACATTGCTGTATACGTTCGGGAAGTATTATACATCATGAATGTCTTTGCTTACAGCTTACGACTGCAGCTTGGCTTGGGAAAGTTGCCACGACCTACTGGACCACCGCTAGACGATACGGAGCGGCCAGTAGCAGAGCAGCGACTAGTGAAACTTAAATCCGATGCTGAGACAAAACGACATGTGATTAAAAATTTGAAAACGGCCCTCGAGAAGCTCGATGTTACCGAGTAAGTGTACGAAGCATAAGAATCAGTAGGATTTTAAATGATGGTTCTTTGTTTGCAGCAACATCGATGTACGAATTCGGCAGGCCGAACTAGAATATGCACTCGGAAGGGAGGAGCTGCAGCTGCTTTCACTAGTTGAAGAAGCTCGTGCATTGCAAGGACGACTAGACAAACCAAAGCAAGAACCAAACACACTGTACGGACTATTGCAATCCGGTGCCAGTCTGAACCTGTTGGCCGTCCGTGCGTCAACCGGGCGCTGGAACGCGAGTACCAGAAACGAACAGCCCGGCTTTTGGGTTGACTGGGTGCTGGAAGGAGAGAGTCTTCAGCGCGGTGATCGTATTATAGAAATCAACGGTAGAGCGATTGGTGGCCGTAACCGGGAGGAGATGGTACGCGCCATCGGATCTCATTCGAAGTCGGAAGTCGTCATCGCACGTGCGAGGAAAGCATCCGCATCGAGTATAAATCAACTGTCGCATCAATCACTTCAGCAAACGCAAGCTGATAACGTCCGACTGCAACACCGCATCTCGTACCTGGAGGATCAGGTGAAGGAGCTGCTCACTTCGAAGGATACTGGAGTTATTCGCTCTGGCGTAGCGGTAAACGGAAGCGGTGGTGCTCATATAACTTCAATTAGCATCACATCGCCGCCGTCCACACCTCCGGAAGGCAAAACTCCACAACCACCGCACATTTATAATTATATTGATGAAAAAGCATCTTCGCCCCGCAATAGCAGCCCGGGTCACGTTACAACTACCACCATCATAAAGGAGTGTGATCGTATCAACGGCGAGCTGACGAACGGTGGATCGAATGTGATGAAGTATAACCTAAGAAATTCTCTGTCATCTTCTAAGATCTGCATCAATGGCAGCGGTGGAGATTCTCTTGCCGCTCAGTACTATAATCGGAAGGAAAGGGATAAACGTGAACGTGAGACACGTCGGCTAGACCGAGAGCGCTATTTACAGCAGTTTGGGGCGAAGTTGCAGCGTAGCACCACCGATCTGGAAAGTGATTCCGATCGGGGTCGACTACTACAGCACAGTCACAGCCGGAGCCACGCCAGGAGCGTCGAGTATTTGAATGGGGAACGGAAACGTCTGGTTGCAGTGCCTTCCAACGAAATGGCTACAACTGGACGCAGAGGTGATATTCGCACGGTGAAGAGCTTGGACTTTGAATCCGACACCAATGATCAATATGCTTCCGAACCGTCGGGACCGGCAGGAAAGCATTCCGGTGGTGTCCGACCAGCGCCACCAAAGAAACCGCTGCGTTTATCGTTGCAGCGGGCACAGAGCTTGCAAACGGTGGATGGATTGATGTTGGAAGCAATAGCTGCCAGTAATGGCCATGACAGGAAACGGGCCATGAAGCGATCTCATAAGAGTGGCACCAAAGTTGTCGATCCAAGCACTGCAATGGCGGCTCAATACATTGAAAACAATATTCCAATGCAGACTGCTTCGCTGGGACGGCAAAAATACATGTAGTTGCTCTGTGAGAATTGTAGATTGTTATCCTTTGCTCGGGCGATACAAAGAGAGGGATATATATTATTTAAGCAATTCAAAATGGAAAAAGAATAGCAATAAAATGTTCTACATTATTAAAAAAAAACTGTGAATACAACGAGTAGATATTATGTGTATTATCTAATTGAATTTCATCAAAAAAAAACTATACCAATAAATTGTTTATTTCGAGTAAAGAATTAAGTGTGATGATCTTGAATGTATGATGTTTGATGTTTATTATGATGTGTGTATATATTATGTATGATGTATGTATACATGATAGCAAAAAATAATTAAAATTTTGATAACTATATTGCACTTATATCGCATTTATTTTGTTAAGTGGAATCATGTGATGTAATCAATTGATGTAGATTTTCTTAATATTAAGTAATAATATATTTGAATATAAATAACAACCAGAATAATATCCACAGATAGAGAAATACGGCAAATCATGATAAATATTTCGAGATTACCCTATGATGTGGAATCAACGTTCAACTCAAAATTAAATACAGCGCCATCTATATGTGAAATGACAGTAACGAATTATCACAGTGGGTCGACGTAGGCCCTTTATCAAGGGTACACAAGTATTCAATAAAGGAAATTATAAATAGTTGATTGAGTACCTCATTTATAATAATTTTAGAGAAGAGATTAACAAGCTCAAACAATATAATTTTGAACATGAGCTGATAATTTTTGCCCAATATTCCCCAACTATTCCAATATCATAATCTGGATACAAATCAGTATACAATCAGCATACAATATATCTGGATTTTTTTAACAGCGAAGAGAAGTCCCTATATACAAAGGGTTTCTAACTGAAAAAGTGCGTTAAAATTTGTATTTAAAAGTGTAATTTAAAAAGCTTGGCAGTTTAGAAACTTTTTCCAATTAGAAAATAAATATTATTATTCTATTTATCAGACCCTGCAACCACTTCGATGCCATGCTGCAGAATTGCTTGACATCATCACAGTATTGGCTTACGGTGCAGCTTCAGCGTACATCATTACCAAAATAAAAAAAATAACAAATCGATGCTGTTTAATGTATTTCATTTCAATGGTAAATTGTCCTGAACATTCAACACATTATTTTATTCGTTTGAACCACCGACATCGGTCTTAATACACCAGGTCAGGCGCGCAAACAAATGGTCTTACACATCATACGTTATGGGTATGCTGGTGGTCTAAACTAGTTAATAAATTCCGAAATTATTATTATTCAACAAAAAGCTAGTTTGAGGCGCATTTTGATATTTATCGTCGTCATCCGTTCATATACGTTGCGCACGTGATATTGTTTTGTAAAGTTTTCGAACCAGAACCACCGTTGGTGAAAAGTTCGACCGGCTTACATGTCCTCGTTTTTCTCTTTGTAACTATTTGTAATGGGTAGATTAAGGGTAATGCAAAGAAAAAATTAGTCAACAGCATTGCTGAATTTCGCTTTCTGCGCTCGTGTCCAGACTCGATCCTAATAACCATGGTCGTTAAGGCGTTATTTTACCTTTTGCCACCGGCCAGATTACCTTTATAGATTGCTAAAGGCACGCGTGTGCTATGCTTTCGAAGTAAGGTCATTGCCGTTTCCGTATTCGCGGCGGCTGTTCCGGCCGGAAGCGTCGTCAAGTCAGCTCCGATTAATGGGAATCACGTTGTACACAGCACAAAGCCCTTGTGGGTAAAATCTCAAGCCGAATCGGCATATCGGTGTGAAAGATCTGTAGCAACGCAGCCGTTTGATTCTCTGGACTATCATAAATCGATGACACAAAATGATCGCTTAGGATTTCGCATGTTTCGGAAAACGATTTTAATAACAATCATTACCTTACTGGAAGCAGTGCTACAGTGTTGGCTTTGAAAAGAATGCTTTCAAGCTCGCTTGAAAGGGTCACCAATATTCTTATAAACCGATTGCGTAGAGGTCGACAGAGGCCTGCGGCAATTTGTTACCTGCTGTGAAGTGTTGTTCCGCGACGAAGGCATCAGAAGCAAATCAGAAAAAAATGAAATATGGCTAGTTGTGTTTGCGTAAATAAAAATCTTTTATTTCAGTTATTTTAACTTTTTAAATATAATATACATTTTTACGTTTAGAAACGAATAAGAAAAAAATATACAAAAACAGGGGTTACAAAAACAAGGGTAACGAAAAAGATTGAGTTTATTAACTGTTAATAATGCATTTTCGCTGCGGCAGCGGTGCTGACGTTTCAATTCGTGCACGATAATTTCTCGAACCCTACGCTAACCTTGCCGGTTATCCAATTATGGTAGTGCGTTCATAACCGTTCGAACCGATACCTAGTCCTCCAAATCTATGTTCTAGTCTCATACGTATACACCTTGTCTAATCCTTTCTCTCAGCTTCGACAGGTTGTCTTGTGTGTCGTTGTCACATGAGCGTCGATCACTATCGGTGTATGACTGCTGTCGAGCTTCCAGTCAAACGACGAATAGTTCTGTTCGGTGTTGATGGAAAAGGTGACTCGTCCAGCGTGATCGTGTGGGAAGACCGGTCCGGGAGTGGAAAATACGCTATCTGGCGCTTGTTTACGGGCTCGAACAGGTTGCATACAGCCACATCGATCGTGTGGTACAAGTGATCGTGTGGTCCGCCGACGTCGCGTCATAACCTACGCTTTGCTGCCGTGAGAGGGAAAGATAAAAGCGCCTTGTGTGCAAATCGAACTATGAGTTTGCAGCGCACTGAATTATACCCCTTCAGAGCTTTCATTGGTTGCTGCTGATGCTGCTGGTGGTGGTGGTGGTAGTGGCAGTTGTGATGCTAGTGCGTTGGGAGACAATTTAGAGTCAATTTCAGCTTTACCACCACACCGGGACTTGTGTGTGTGTGGTCGAAACCTGTTGGGGTCTGGGCGGCTTAGACCCACCGTTGCATCCCCATTCGTTGACGAGACTCGAAGGTGTTCAGTTGAAGTACTTCAGGAGCCGTTCGTTCCATTCGTGCAGTATTTAACTGTGCTTAAGTAACTTATTATTGATTGTTAGTGAACTGGGCGAGAGTGTCAAGAAGTCGGTGACAACATGAAGGTGCTAATTGCTCTATCGACCGTGCTGTGCGTCGCGCTGGCAAAGGTGAGCTGACGGTATCGAAAACAAATAGCAGAGGCGACGCCATAATTAAATTTGCGAGTTTTTGGGTAACTTTCTAGTCGATATTGTCGTCCTACTGTGAAAACCACAGACAGTGTAGCTTTGTGCAGGGTGAAGTTAAACTTTATCTCACAAAATGATAACAATCAGCTGAAGCAGATACCAAAAATGGATGCGAACGTGAGAGGACAGACACGCATTGCTGAATCTCGTCACGCCAATCTATTGTCGCGAGACAGCTGATAAGCATATGGGAGAGCTCCCGCTCGGTGGGGGGGAGGGGAAATGGTAGTGCAAGAAGATATAGGGCTGACGTTATCAGCACAATTTAACTCCATTAGAGGCCTGTGTAAACAAACGCTTCTGGGGATGGTGAATATAATACGATACAACAGAAAAAAAATTATGACGTTCGACCTCGAACTCCTCGAAGTGGCCGCTTTTTGGTGTTCTTTTCATGTTGGGATGGGGCGGATCTGCTTCTAAACCAGCCATGAATGGATCATTCCAATTAGAGTGACGGTGTGTGCGATTCCACGCAAAGCTGCAAAACCAACGCCCATACATCGATGCAAAATGCAGCAAATGGTTTACGATTTTGATGCGTCGGTATGTTCTGTCTGTCTGTCTGGCATCATGGTTTGCCTGGGTGATGCATATTTTGGTTCGTGTGTGATGTTAGGAGATCAGTTGAACTTTTAACACAACTGCAATTGTGGTATAATTTGAAATTAACTATGACATTTGTGAATTACGCTACAGAACGTGTTGATATGAATGTGTTCCCAATTGATGTAACTGCAGAAAACACATTTTTCTATCATTAAAGTTGATTATAAATATAAGGGTATCCATTAGGATCGAAAATACGATGAATTACATATAGAACAATGAAATTTAAAGATCATTGGTGATTTGTTCTCTTGCAGGACCAGCCGAGGAAAGCGATCGTTTTCCTGCAGGGTACGTCAGGCGTCAACGGTAACGTGACCATCTCGCAATCCTCCTGCACCGAACCGGTGTTTATCGAGATCAATGTCGTCGGCCTCACACCCGGCAAGCACGGTTTCCACATCCATGAAAAGGGTGACCTGACGGACGGGTGTGCCAGTACCGGCGGACATTACAACCCAGATAAGGTAACGCAAAGGGAATTACACCTAGCAAGGGGTTATCTAATACCTCCTTTGGTGGTGCTTTTGATTACGCAGGTCAGCCATGGTGCTCCGAACGACCAGGTGCGCCATGTCGGAGATCTGGGCAACATTGCTGCCGATGAGAACGGTATCGCCAAGACGTCCTACTCCGACACTGTTGTCTCGCTGTACGGCGCCCGCAGCGTGCTGGGACGTGCGATCGTCATCCACGCCGAGGTGGACGATTTGGGAAAAACTAACCATCCGGACTCACTGAAAACTGGAAACGCTGGTGGACGTGTGGCTTGCGGCGTGATTGGAGTTCTGTAAATATTGGCTCATTTTCTACGGCTCGCTTTCCGTTTTAGTTATGCTTTCGATTTTGTTTTTAAAAGTGTGTCTCATACTGCAACGAAAAGTTTTATCTGTTTGTGTTCGTAATTGTTGTTGTTGTTACTACGCATTGGGTTAAAAGCTATAGAAAAACAAGCGGAAATATGACATAAACAATCAAATCAGCCCAAATACGCTTCTTTTAACATCTCCATTATAGTAGCTTTTGTACCGTAGTTTGGTTTACGTGTGTCATTAAAACTGTTCTGACGCGTTCTCGAAGAACCATTATCACCAGTAACTGTTTTGTGTTGTACTGCTTTCGATTGATTCATCCAGAAATTTCATTCGTAGCGTTGATGGCATTGTTCTATGTTGGGCTTGTGGTACAGGGTTTTCTTCCGGGGGAATCACATGACACAGGAAATCTGTTGAACAGCACCTCAATCGCACATTTGCACTCATCGTAGCACGACCTACATCCAGACGGAGGTATCGATCGTTCGATTCTACTCCAAAGGCGCACCACCGATCTTGCGTTGAGGCTAACCTTGAAACTTGACTTGATTTGTGCGATCAACCTCGGTACGTCCAAGGGGTAGACGGGACGAGGTTGCAAAGCAACGTTTTTATGGCTCACTTTTTATCGCATGAAAATAGTAGCAACCGGATCGGTAGATCGTCGCTAATGAAAACCTGTTTTTTGACTGTGAAAACGTAAACAGAGCACGTAAGGGAGTTTGTGCTTCAAGCACTAGGCACGATGCAAATTCGAAACTTGTTCGTCATCCATCCGCCGGAGTGATGAAATACGCATTACGAGAGCCATCAGGGATATCTTGACTGCGCGTATCCTTGACCTAAGGAATCGAAAAGGTCATCCAGTGGAAAGGAAAGATAAAGTGAAAGGTAAAAAAAATACCATTTTTGATTTGGAACTTTGTGCACGCTTTTATTGTTTTTTCGTCTGGACCTGGAATTCACATGCATTTCAGGAATTTGTCTATCATAAATATTGTTTTAAAATACAGCTAAACTATGTCTCTTTCTATCAGCCGTGCTAGCTAGCGTTGAAAACACGGTACACATTAATGGACATCTTTTCATTGGAGTGACTTAAATAAGTCTTCTTTATTTTTTGGTAGGGAAGAGGGAAGATGGGATTGTTTCACGCAGCGCTCTATGCGATCTCTTATCGATCCACTCCTTCCTTATTAAGGACAGTAACTTGAATTTGACATACTTCTGCCGTGCTTTGTGTTCCAAGTTCACTGATTCATTCATTGTTGGATAATTATACATTTGCGATGTGAATCGCAATTCATCTGTTGTGAATTTATTAGCATATAATATTCATTTACATTCAGTTTAACTCCACCGAGCAAAGCACTGAGAGAGGAAATTTTTCCTAACGCATAGTGATCAGATGTAGTCAATGTAGTACGAATATTGTTTACTACTCTGGTAGCTATTTTGTTTCGTTTGTAAGCACTACAAAGCCTGTGTTCCTATTGATTTTAGGGTTTGTAGTGCTTATCATAGAAAAAGCACTAATAATGCTAATACGCAGTAAAACCTGCACTAATTACATGTTGCTGTTGCTTCTAACAGATGTATTTCTGAATGTGTCACTTCATTAGTCGTGGTTTTGTGTGTCTGTGTGTTCACTCTTACAAGCGTTATAACGATCGTACTGAGCAACTGATGCACGCTAATATTCGTCTTTGTTTCGCCACACCCCCTAGAGCACCTTTCGATGAGCCGGACATGGAATGTAGCAGTGGCCAGCAGGGGCTCCTGCCAGCCGTTATCACCATAATTGCTTCGTTTGTTGTAGCACGGCTGCTCGTTGTTTAGATGAGACATATTCTGATGTTCTTGTTTCGGAAGGTATATGTGTGTGCGTAAAGTAACGATTAATAACATTTTTTTGCAAAGATAATCTATGACATTGCGTGGACTGAAGTTCATCGAACCGGTTTAACCATATCCGTCCTAACTCCATCCCGTGCATTTGTAGTAGGCGGTGGTGAAGCGAGCATCTTACTTCTTTTCGTTTGTTATGTACCTCTGAATATGTTTGAGAAATAACAATAGACCGTTTGGTAATACATAGTACTCTCCCTGCTCTAGGCAGCTTATTGGCAAAAGCTCACAAGAAAAAAAAGCAGCCACGCTTCCTTCTTAAGAAAGAAAAAGAAAAATCGTAAGCACTTGTTTGCGTGGAAAACTAGTTTTTTCGCCCGTATATTTCTGTAATGATTCCATCGACGACTTCCACCTACCACTTCCGTTCTAGCACAGCTCGCCCTGCGCTACTGGTCTGTAAGTTTTGTTTTGTTTTTGTTAAGTGCGTTTTAGTGTAAATAAAGATGTTCTTACTCGAACGGCCCCGAGCGCGGTTCCTTCCAGCCTGTTGTCCGAAATGATGCGATACATTTTCTTTGTAGAGTTCTTTGTGACACACTACCACATACTAGCTTAACAGTTATATTTCATTTTCTTGCTTAGGTGTTTTTTGAATGGTTTTTGTTCTGGAAGTAGTAAGTATTCACGTGTATGTGTGTTAGTATTTCCGTTAAACATCCGAACGACACCAGAAGCTCGCTGGGAAGTTAATGGACAACCGTCTGGACGAAATCAGATAATTAAAACACGGTTACAGTTAGATCCTTTTTATACCAATTTCAATCCGGTTCACCTCAAGGACAGACAGGACACCAGACCGGTAACGTTCGCAATGCATATGAAAATTGGCTTCTGAATACTTACGGTCAAATGGACCGCATACTCCTTTGGTGCAAATTGAGGTGTCAATTGACACTTAGAAGGCTATTTTTGTCAATTCTTAACCGACTGGGCTGAAACTTCCACCAGTTGTGCGCTCACTATTATAATTTAATAATCCGTTGAGTTTGTAACCCTACTCTTTCCCGTTTCCTTATCTGCCCTCTCAAGTAAAAATCTGCCAACATCAAAGTTTTAAAAACCTTCAAAACTATACGCAAAATTTTCGGAGCCTGAATTTTATGAAATGATATATAGAAGCAGTGGTCCAGGACCCACAAAAAATAGCCTTATAAGTGTCAATTGATTCCTCGATTTGCATGAAAGGAGTAACAAGTTGTATCTCAGAAATTTACGGATTTTTTTTATAAATCCAGAAAAAAAAACTTTTCAAAAATATAACACTTTGGGGAAAGTTCTCTTACCGTTTTCTAGTTGTGGAGCTCAACGTTGCAAAAGTGTAAATTAACACCTAATTTGTCCGTTAGTGCTAAGGATCTTGAGATGTGAACAATTTTAATCAAGTACAATACAACTCAACATAAAATCAATTGGCAAACGTTTTACATTAAAAAATGCAAAGAAATAAAAATTAATGACAGAAATGAAAATATTAACAATAGTAATCAATGGTATCTCAATTTATATTCTGACTAATTTGATGATTACATCGAAATAATACTAGACTTTAATTTATTCAGATACACTGATAACATGAGTTCAAGATTCTTAGTGTTGAATTCAATATTTACGAAATCAGTATGACGTAGTTGTGCTTACAGTTCTACAGGATTACAGATGGGTTTAGAGTGTTTATTGAATGTATTTCTTTAGTTTAACCTTCTAAAATTTGAACATAACTAATTTTTCAACAAAATCGAACAAGCTCTTCAAGAATTAGAAGAATTCTCTTTCTCATCAGTGATTTTTTTTTTGTTTTAAGATTTTTTTAATTTTTCGCTATTTTAGATGTTGTAAGCTCTTCCAGTGTATTTTTCATTTTATCTTTATTTTGTTATTTCTGAAAAATATTTAAAAAATGATAAGAAAGCATGAATACACTGATAATAAAACTATAATGTATTTCGGTTTTACAGGTTTGTTGCTCATCTTCTGGATATGTTTAGAACAGATTGTCATGAAACTTTGACTTTTGGTTCATTGGTTTATCCTACTGACAATTCAACAGCTTAGTAAGGTAGCTCAAATTTAAGGCTTATGAAATATTTTTCCATAATGAACCTAACAATGAATGACCAGCTATGATTGTAAAGAGAGAGTCTGTTAGAGAGACTGTATGTAGTAATATATTAGACATTGCTATCAGTGTGTTAAAGCAAAGAAGACAAAGAACGTATTACAGAAACATTACAAATCTTCCTCTCATTGGCTGAACAACCTATGCAGCTTCAAGCTTACCTTTTCTGGCGTTCCTTGATTTTATTATACTCGTAGTCAATTCTGCCTATGGGGGAACAGAAAAGACATACTAATTACATTCTTACTTATTTACTATGCTATTAGTATCGTTTCAAATACTAGCGATCACACATTTTCATCTTCTGAAAAGGCAACCCCGTTGGTGCACACTATCGCAAGCCCATTTCATCATGATATGATGACAATTCTTATTCTATTCACGATCAATCTCACGATTTAACAAAGGTTAACAAACTTGACCTCGAACGCGTTCATGAGCCGCCATTTGAGGAAAAGTGAGACCGATAATCCTTTTGAAAATTTCTCCCTAAGAGCACGAACCCGGTAGGGGTAAAGCAGGCAGGTTGTATGGAGAATCCGAATTAAGTCAATGTCAGCGGGAATCGCTTCGAATCAGGAGCAAATTTATGTGTCTGGAAAGTGTAGAATGTGTCTGCCCGATTCTTTACTCTAGCTAGTTTGTGGTTCAGAGACTGGTTCAAGAGTAGCGACAAAAAAACCTAAATGATACCAAATAATTATTCCTTCCGCGGAAGGTATCCGTAAAGCTTGAGAGTATGAGGCAGGGTGTTCCCGATGATGCCAACATAGGTTGACCGGTAACTGCAGCATTGGCTGTTCTTTGACCCCAAATTTAAACTCATTCGTCACCTCCTATGGGCGAATGAAACTTCCACACGTATTTCTTGCGCAGGTCCCAGTGGGTAATACATAAGGACCCCTCATATAGACTCGCATGTGGTTTGTGTTGGTGACGCAGACCACCCAAGCTGACCAACGATTTTTCTGGTAATTCACTACGAAGCTAAGACCGGACGGTATCCATCAGCGAGGGCCGAAAGTGGCACACGCAATCCTTGCTGCCTTAGGTACTGTATTTTCATACAAGCACGAGGGAGCCTCGAGCAGTCCTAGATGTCGCCTTGTAGCACATAGGACGAAATAAACTGCTATATTGTAGTGACCAGAACCCACTCATGGGTCAGTTTGGTTTGAGCGCTCGAAAGGATTTGTTGTTCGACCGGTGTTGTCCCTGGGGAAAATTCGGAACCACAATCCATTAGTGGAAATCACTGATTCGTTAGTTTAGTAGCTACCTAGAAAAAACGCTGATTTGATATACATTTACATTTAGCATAACTGTGAGATACTGTTGAAGTTGTGGTAGTGCACTGAAAAGAGTGAAGTTGTTTGAAAATATATAAAAGTTAAAAGCAAACACATCCGAAGTTTGATTACCCACGATGAAGTCCAAGATAATGGATAACTTACGAGAACGCATGAACTCCTGCGGGACAACAACTATTAAGTACTTGCTGTTTGTGTTCAATCTCATCTTTGCGGTAAGTGTGCTACGGAGCTTTTTAAATTAATGATTTTAGGTGGCAGTAAAGTCGCCCATGCACCGCATAGAGTAACGCATTTGCATTAACGTATTAGTAAAGAACCTTATGCTAGGGATAAAGGTAGGAAATGTTATAGCTTGACCCGCTGGTTTATCGCATGCTTGACCCCAATAGCATGTGATATGGTATAATTTCATGATAGAGAAAGGATTCGTCCTTGGTATTAAATGCTTGATGAAAACATTACAGGCTGGAGATGGGTGTTGATACAAACATGTATTAGTTAGTATGGTAACAATAAAAAAAAAATATCAAGGCATGTGCAAGTGATTAGATTTTTGGGATAAGTCTTTCATGTGATATCCTATGATGCATATTTAAAAAATGGAAAAACAAGGACTTTTAAAAATCATTACCGTTTTTTTTTAAATACAAGTAGATGTTACATTAAAATACACGGAACAATATTGACATCAAATTTTACTTCATGTTCATTTCATTAACTAAAATAATTGAACTTTTATGTAATGTTTAATTTCATATTCACATTTGAATTTGTTGAATTTTATTTTTAATTTAATAATATGAAAAGAATTGTTATCAGATTTTGTTTTTTTTTTGCATATGCAATACTGACTATCACCTTTCGAGTATTATCAAGTTAAGGAAAACCATGAATGCCAGCAGTAGATTTAGATAAGCTGTTATGCTATCGAAGAAAAACTATTTATAAAGATTTTTTGCATACCGTGATATTAACTTTACTTAAAATTTATGGAATTGAAGCATTTTCTCATACAATGTAGTTAAAAACTTAACATTTTGATTTTTTTTTTTATTTTGTACCGACATGAACTAGTTAACAATTGCTTTAAATTGCTGTCTGTTTCATTATCCGTAGTTATTTTTTTAGTGTTCAATAGCCAAATACTCTTGATTTTTTAAATGTTTCGCATTTAATTTTCAAATTCAATTGTTTATTTATTTAATTCTGGTATGATAATGTTATTTGTTCAAAGTAAACAGTACAGTTAAAATAATGAGCCTAATATTTTAGATACAGATAGAGAAGAAGTAATGATTGTTACAACAAAGGTATATGAAATATGGTTTATTAAGCGAATTATGTTGATTCGTTGTTAGTCGTTGATAGTTTATTTTGTGTAAGGGGTTGAGCATCAAATGGTATTAATAAAACATTACATGAAACATGAAGAAATGGGAAATATTGACCCGAATGCTAACAAGTATATAAATGCTTGCGCGTAATTCCGCTAACCGGCGTCGAAATTCATCGAACAAGTCGTTATTGAAGGAACCACTATGCATGATTAATGATGTTTCTTTGGTAGATGTCGGTCGGCCGGAAGTGAATGACTGTTGTACTGCGTAGTTGTGCGATTTGGTGGTTCCATATTTGGGCCTGTTGAGCACTCATCTAGATCGTACCACCGTTGTTTGTATTCCTCGACCCGCATATATACAAAAAAAAACCTTGAATAACGATTGCCCCTTGGTCACATTGAGCACTAATGAGGGTGGTGTTGGAAATATTGTAAATAATGTGTTTTGTTGGTGTTGTAGATTTCAGGTCTGATCCTGTTGGTCGCAGGCATTATCGTGCTGGTGGATGTCAACGACTATCAACACTTCGTGCAGGACCGGCTGATGGCTCCGCCCGTTGTGTTGATCGTTGTTGGGTCCTTCGTGTTCTTAGTAGCATCGCTCGGTTGTTACGGAGCCATCAAGGAGTCGCCGAAATTGCTGAATGCGTTCGCTGTCTTTCTGCTCATAGTCTTCCTAATCGAGGTTGCTGTGGCAATAGCAGCGATTGCCTTCAAAGCTGATCTACAAGATGCACTGAGAAAGCAGCTAGATAAATCAATCGCTCGGCACAACAACGCCGACATGATGGCCTGGAACAGCGTTCACCGGAAAATGATGTGCTGTGGCATCCAAGGGCCGAAGGATTGGTACGATAATCTAAACAAAACTATGCCTGCTTCATGCTGTAAGCCGGATCTTATCGAGCCCGAAACCAATGATTGCAAAAACGCTCCGCCATTGTTTATGGATCGCTATTATCAGGTGAGTCGGTTGAATATGTCTATCACGATACATACTTTACCTCACGCATACTTTTTCACAGGACGGATGCTTGATTAAATTAGAGGATCATTTCCACAAAAACGCAGTGGTATTGATTGCCGTCGGATTTGCAATAGCTATATTCCAACTATTGGGTGTGTTTTTCGCATGCTGGTTGTCGACATCGATTAAAAGAAGCCACGCTTGAATGAAGAACGTTCGGGAATGATAGAAGTTTTAAATGAAATCCCGTTGTATAAATCAGTCTTTTAGTCTGAATTCGAATATTGAAAGACATTTAAACGAATGATATATGATCAAACATTCCTAGTTACAGAATACCTTACAACTCTCGGCAATACTAGAAAGTTACCAGTAGAATTAAGCATGTTATAATTTAAGACACTCCGCTGGATTTAAAGTATGTCAAGTATACTTATGAACAAATGTGTCGCTTATCACGTCTCACACAAAGGCTTTCAGGGCTAGCTAGAGGATAGTATAACTGTAATGTTAAATTAAAATAAATTTTACGTTGGACGTTGGATGGGACGTTGAATGGGATGAAAATGTTTTCCATGTGAGCAATACAAAGCAACTTCTAACCAAATTATAAAGAGCAAAGTAAAGATAATAAAGATTCGTTCTAAAAGAAATATACCATTGAGGAGTAATTATTTTATCGTCATAACATTTTTTAAGATAATATTATTTTTTTCTAGAAAGAAACCGTTTTATTAATACGAAGTGAGTTGAATTGAATTGTTAATTGAATAACATTTCAAACAACCTAAAAAAATAAAATATAATATGATATCTTGTAAATATATATATAAATATATATAAGCTGTGTATCGGATCTACGTGAATGACCAGAGATGAGAATGCTATAAGTGGAATTAAATTAGAGGATCATTTCCTCAACCTAGTACATGGAACATGCATCGTCGAGGGCTACCCGAACTATTCTGGGTGAGATGAGAGCCCTTTTGTTATCACGGAGGAAAAAACCTGCCACCAGGCACCCTGCCAGAGGGTAGTGTGGGATTTTACGGTCCCTAGCCACAGAAGGCGGCCTGAGACTGAGGGGACCCTAACTAACAACCCACCTACGATCGGGATCCCCACCCTACTGGGATGCTACGAAGCAGTGCTACTTCGGTAGGGGGGTATGTACTAAAGCACCCGGTAACGCAAGATAATCCCTGAAAAGAAAAATAACAAGAGAGAAATTATTAAAATCAATCCCATTTCGGTTGACTGCTGCATCGGTGCAGCAGGTGGGGCTGGATTGGCCTGAGCCGTCGTGCCCCCATCTTGCCGTCTTGGCCTTGGACGTCTCCGTCTACTGTTGCTGGGAGGATGATCCATGTTCTACCTTATTTGTAGGGTCCACACGATCTGCTTCGCTGCTATCTTCACAGCATTCCAGGTCTCCCGGCTGGCGCACATCTCGGCCACCAAGTTGCTCTGGAGAGCTGAACTCTGCTGTTATTCTGCATCTCGTGTCGTGCTCGAAGGAAACAGGGGCAGCTGAAGAGAGCATTTTCGACATCCTCGACTGAATCCACACAAACCAGGCAGTTCGGTGATCCATCGAGAATGCCCTTCTCGACGAAGTAGCTGCGCAAGAACCCATGTTCGGTGAGGATTTGGCTTAGAAAGAAATCAATCTCCCCGTGCCTACGTGCCAGCCACGTAGAGATGCCCGGAATCAGCCGCCTCGTTTTCGCTCCTGTTGTCGTTCTTGTTGTCCAGTTTTGCTGCCAACGTCGAATCGTCTCCTCTCGTTGTCGCTTCCGGATGCCCATTGTTGCAGATCCTGTAGCTGCTCTCTCGTCGTAGCACCCAATGTCTTTCTCAAGAAGGTGGACGAGCGGGATCGTTTCAGCTACAACGCAGGCTGCGTCGTAAGCCACCATCTGGAAAGGCTTGCCACCCGGATCGCAACCACTCGGTGCATTCGCTGTATCTACTTCCAATTAATCTCTTCGGGAACAACTGGTGAACGTACTCCGGTGCCGCGTACCTCACGATGCTGTTGGCCACTCTAACCAAGGGTCGTCGTCTGCTGCACTGAGAGCCACCTTTGTTGGGCGTCAGCGCTATCTGAACGTTCGAAACCATCGACGCCTTGTTGCAGACTGCTTCCAGATGTCCAACATGGTGCTGTTTTCGGTTCAGCATGACCTCGAGATACTTAGATACTACCCCGCCTGAAGTTCTCCGACCTGAGCCACATGGTGCATGCAGAAGATCATGTAACCAGTCTTCTGATGCGCCAGCTCGAGGCCTGCTCCTGCCATCCACTGCTCTATACGAGTCATGTTTCCCGATGCTGACCTGCTGACCTGCTCCGGTGTTTTTTTTTCCGAGCAGCGTGAATGCGACGTCATACGCGAACCCGATGATGTCTGGGCGCAGTCCGGTCATCTCCACCGCCAGCAGGTCGTCGTACATGACGTTCCATAATGTTGGTCCTAGAAGCGAACCCTGTGGAACGCCCATCCCATCCTGCAGCATCCTGGACAGTTACGGCGGTACGTTTTTTTCGGCGAAGAGCAGCTTCGATCGCTGTCCAGCTCGCTGAGTTCAACGCATTCTTCACGTCGATCGTAACCACGGCGCACAGACGATTCTCCTTGCGCTTTTTGTCCAGCGCGACCCGTCCATTGCTAAGCACCCGGTTTATGGCATCCAACGTCGATCAACCCCTACTGAAGCCATATTGGGCGTCCGATAGACCCCCGGTTGATTCCAGGTGCTGTGTCAACCTCTGTTCGATAGCAATAAACGTAAAAATGTTTCGGATCGTTTCTTTCACTTCTGATCGACTGTCTGCACCGAGGGTTAAGCTAAGACTAATTACATTTATTTCAGGTACGCATTCCTAACCTATACATAGATACTATCCTAATCCTAACACTATCACCAATATACTATCATCTAACGCGCTTAGATGATAGCCTACTTAAAGGCGTAAACAACCTCCGTTGAATTAGGCGCTCCAGCACCTTGCTCAATGTGCTCAGCAAGCAGATCGGTCTATATGATGAAGGTTCTCCAGGAGGCTTTCCGGGCTTTGGCAGCAGCACTAGACGCTGGCGCTTCCACTCCTCCGGGAAGACAC
>KB673102.1:201368-293697 GCA_000349145.1 Anopheles dirus | reverse complement strand
CTTCTGAACACAAAAAGCAAGCCACCAATCTCACTACGTCACATGTAACATTTATTCACCACACGATCCGTGTTTTAGCGATGGCTAAGAACCTGACTATGTGCGTGAGTGTGTGTATGTGTTTCTGTGATGGGGTAGCATTGAAGGTGGTCTTCATTCTCCGGTGTTGCTGTTCATCGATCATCGGCTGGATACAATCATTCATTTTAGAATGCTAAAAAAGCTAAAAAAAGGTAAACCAAAATCTGCAATTGCAGTTCAGGTACATTGCGCATAAAGTAAGGTGATGTGATATGAGAAACATTCAATATGAAACAATCTTCATTCGTGCAAAACACATAATCTGTCCTTTGTTCACATTTGATGCAGGCGAATCATGCAGATTCCAAATGCCTTCCTACGTAGTCCGTCGAGTAGAATCGCATATATCGTGAACTCACACATATCGAGAAGAATCCACTTCAAGTATCCGAGGGTAGTATACTGAACGATATTTGCAAGAAAAATATGCGTAAAGGATGTCTGTACGCGCATGATCATCTGACAAAAGAAACTTCTGACTTTGTGAGCGATTAAACTGGTTGATTATGTGCTTTAGATGTGGCACGGCTTCAGTTTACGGCACGTCAATATCACTTAGCGGAAAGACAATGTTTATTTGGTAAAACCATGTAGTATAAACGTTGTTTAAGTTAATAAAATACACCCAAATACATACAAATACACCCCGAGCAACAGCTTAACAATATTTGCTCATTTTTTTATGTTGTCTTCATTCACATGCTTGAGTAAGAAAATTCATTTGCGTGCTTGCAAAAAAGGGTGAGGAACAGTGTTAATGCATGATCCAAAAACAACAAACACGAAACCAAAAAGGAGAAACGAAAGTGGGCTCCTAGTACGCACACTATCACACGTGCGGCAGGCTACCTTCACGACAGCACACCAACACTTATGTATTTCGGTGTATCGTACATGCTGGCGGTGATGTTTTGGTGACAAATCTGGTGACTCGTCACTGCCTCTGCTCATAGGGCTGGTCTCTTTACCGACTTTGGGGGCAAACAGTTCTAGTTTTTTTTTTATTATGAAAATCGGTTGCTGCTCGGAATCGTTCTTACTGCACGGCATAGTGTTGTTTTCCGAAGCATTTATTCATAACAAAGTTATGCATTCGCTGTAAGTTTTCACTAATATAGCGAGCCTTATCGTCAAATCGAAATGAGATGGGATTGTTCCCCGACCCCCGGATAACGCCGAAGCGTATGAGACGTTTGTTTGGTGGTGCAGCAAGCGGCAGCGGGAGCAGCTCCTCTCGTAAAAGTGAAAGTGTTTCGGGAGCGGTAGGGAGCAATAGCGAGGGTGGTAATTATGTTGGCTGTAGCAGTAGCACCGGAAGAAGCCGCGGGAGGCAAGCCGAACGTCGTCACCAAGGGGACCGAGACGATAGCTTTGGTAGCTTGTCAATGTCATCGACCACACAGCAGCTGTCGACGTCTTGGGAGTTTATTCGGTAAGTAATTTGCATGAACTGATGTCAATATAATAATGATATTAACTCAATTCCAATTTACCACTTTTAGAGATTATCTTCTATTTGTCTCAGTCTTCTTATAACGCTTATGTTTGTTAGCACAGAACTAATGTTAGCAGAACACTAATCATTACGTTAGATCTATCCGCAGCCATACCGGGTTTAGCCTGGCTTGCAGGAAAACAAAACATAAAATCAATTAAAATTCCTCGTGTACTGTTCTTATTTATTGTGTGCTATAAAAAAATACCGTCGACCTATGCTCCATTAAACACGTTCCACTTGGGCTTCTGCTTTTCCTATAGTTTTGGAGCCCTCAGGCGCCACGAACGGCACACTATTCTAGCACGGTCCATTCGATTTGACCGAGATTTATGTTTATGCATATTATTTTGCCTCATACACTTTCGGCAAAGTCTTCGATATCTTGCTATTGTGTTGAATATTGTTTTGTGTAGCATGTCGGACGAGCCCTCTATTGAGGATCATTGGTTGACAATTTATGGGCTCGGCAATAAATTTTGATTATTTTCTCATTCTGCACACAATCCTGGAAAGACTGGATTGTATTGTGACAAATCATTTCATCCGGTAGCAAATATAAAAGTTATGTTTTTTTCATTGGAAATGGGGTAGAACGTGGATAAAGACGTCATAATTTGTTTTCCCCACTTTTTAGTCGCATGAGAGAACGCGATTTCGGTCTGTCGTTAACAAACTCGCCATAAATTCGTGCCTCGATGAACCAGTTATACAGGTGTTTTAAACCCGTCACTATCAAAAACAGAATTGGTTGAGGAAAGTGGATTATCAGGCTTCGAGACTTTGATAACGGGCCAGAGAACTGTTGGTAAATCGGTTGGACGTTAATGCAGAGCAGATTATAGAACCGATGGTGTGTGAACGCTTGGTGTGTGTGATAACATGAAACAGACTGATGTCACCTAGTTGCAGGGCATATTCGTTCTATACAATCACATAGTAGTTCTGAACAGATCAGAAATAGTTTTGTAATCTAATATGATTTTTTTTTATTATCATGAGTATTTTAAATTAGTAAAACATGAGTCGAATCGAATAAAATGTTGAAATTTCTGTCATGCTATTTACTTTAGTATTTTCATGAAATATTTAATATTTTAGTGAACATCAAATTTGTAAAATCTAAAAAATAAATATATGTTTCTTTTTCGACACTCAGAACTGTTTCAAATTTTATTTTTTGTTTTTACCTCTGTTTATGGTTGAAAAGAAAATATTAAAATGTATTATCTTGTGCAGATCAGTTTGATGAGAATATCGTAGAAGGAAGAACGATATTGGAGTTTTCTTTAGTATTACGACATTTACTATTAATATATGTTTGCTCTTGTTTCAATAATGAATGTGGTATAGATAAACGAATTCAGGCATGCATAAACTGTACTTTTATGTTATCAATAACGGCTCGGAGGTTTAGTCGTAGTGGCGCCTGTTATCAAACGACAGGACCGGTACTAAAATCCTACCTAGACTGTCGCTCTCAGTAAGGACAGACTATGCGATTATGATGGTATAAAAATATGCCTAGTAAGCCGTTTCGGCATGCTATAACCCAGAAGATGTATCGACGGTCGCATTACTTGAATATTAATTCAAGTATGTATACTTTTTGAAGAACATTAAGTCAAATGAATAGGGATAAAAATGAAAAAGGTTGTTATTAAAGTGCCGACACATTATAAAATGTATAGCCTTTTAAAATATACTACACTGCGCAACAACTTTGCGGAATTACATGCCTTGTCAAAAACCTTCTAACCTTGTTCGGTTGATTGATTAGCTTATTTCAAAATATGGCTTTGGTCGTTCGAAATGACAAAATACTACTGAGATTACATCGCACAAGACATTTGACCACTCTGTGGAAGTCATTCAGTCTTCGGCCAGAGAGTATCGAATGATGTTCGATTGCTCACGGTGGTTCGTGGAATTCATCTAACGCATTTCGGCTGAAGTGTGTCGCAGGCAAGAATCTGTCACTTACTTCAGGATCAATTCTACCGTACCGTTGATGAACACGACCTCGGATCGGCGTCGGTGAAATAGAACTCGATTTCAGAATCCGTACTGTGCGGTTGTTGTGTGCTTTAGTCGACCGAAATGCTTGGCAGGCTGTTATTCTGGAGATAAACAAAAACACAAACGGTCTGCCGCCACACATGACGTACATATTTGTTTCTGGTTCGGGGTCTGGTTTCAGGGCGCGATTTTTGCGGGCTGTTTGCGCTTGTTCTTCTGCCAACATTGGAACACGTTGTGCCACTATGGTTTCAAATTATGCCTGATGCTAGTGAGGTAAGCGCATCGCGGACAGATTGTAAAAAGAATACTCTAAATTTGTCTGAAAACGTAACATAATTCGACGATTGTGACAACAGCATCATAAAGCTAAAACGGTGTGTGAGTTGAGCGATGTTCAGTAACAAATTTCTTAAAACTTGCAGTAATCCGCGTTTATATGCTACATACAGCATAACAGCAACATATAAACATAAAAATAAAGATTACCTCTGTAGAGATTACTTGATAATTAGATTATTTTGATTACTTCGTCACTAGTTGCGGTATAGTTTTCAGTATACTGCAGTGACACGTGCGTCATTAGACCGAGTGAGGCAACATCGAACGAATCGTTGTGGCAGCTCGTTGTGGTTAACAGAGCAGACCGCCTCACATTTCAGCTGATGTATTCGGTTCCCGTCCTAGGGCGAAAACTGCACTCCCATGCAACAACAGGCATCGACATCGCGCATATTGCTTCACCAAATGCAAAGCGCCCGTTCTGACCACAGATGAAACTGTTTTGCCACCGCATTGAATTACGCGATGTCATTCAAAAATCGAGTTTGGTGTAGCAATTCCTGGACGTATAGTTTTTGTGTTTATTCAGTCCTGTTTGTCATCAAAATCGAAGAGCAATTTTGTAGATTGGAACATCTAAAAGGCTTTTATTTCGTGAGAACAAATTGTTACAATGGCGGCTTTTTCCAATACACACACATTTCTAATGAAAGTAATAATATTGATCATTCATTTGCAAATTATTGTCTATTATTAATATAAAAATAATTATGTGGATTATTGAATAAATAATAGGTTAGTTGGACAAGTTGTATATTTCGATAAAATCCAAATTATATGTATTCAAAATAAAACATCATATCAAGCGTCAATGACGATCCGAAACCCAAATATCGTCCTCGAAGTAGCTTTCCATCATATTTCTATTGCTCAATTGTTTTGCTATCTTGTTAATACCGATTAAAATAGCACAAAAAATACATTTTCACAACAGTAAGTTGAAATAATCTAGTACTTGAATATTACTGTTATTAACTGGTTCGTTCACAATAAAAATACATGAAAGGTCCTGTCCTTTTTCTCTGAACTGAGTGGGTGACGGAAAAAATGACAAAAACGTGGAGAATATGCAGTATTAGATTTCTATTCTTTTATTTTCATGTAATTTGGTTACTAATTTACATTTGGGTGCAAAGAAAGTTAATTGGAAAACCCGTCCAAATGATAGCTCAGTTCTTATAGCGTTAAATAACGCTGAGGTTAACAGAGGATTATTGTTTGAATACGGATTATGCTTGCTACACAAAGTAATGTGATGATTTGTTCTGGAATATTTCTTTTAAAAAATAGAATCTGAACGTACTCACACGACGAAACGGTTTTAAAATACTGCAAATTTTGAGCAAAGCCCTTTTGCTATGCATTTAACCGTCATTCGACCGTGTCATACGCAAATGTTCTTCTACTGTTACCATTACGGCCGGTAAGAAGACACACCGAAGCAGAAGCCCGTTCACAACAGGAGCTCACCTTCGCTCTGAGGGGGCAATGGCCAGGAATTCGCATTCCCATTTCGCTGCAGTGGAGAAATGGTTGCTTCGTTTGCTAAATGTGGTAGTCGATGTTCATTTCTTCGAAAACTGAAGGAAAGAAATAAGCGAAAGACTGAGCGGAACGGAAATCTCTGCCCGGGAGGAGTACAGGCAGCAACTTGTCAATAGCACCGAAGTGGTTTGTTGTCACTGGGTGTCATTTTCTAAGACAGTTGCAAATGAGGTGTCCCGTTTATGTTGCCGCGGCATTTGTGCTTTGTCCGCTTTCGGTTCTTCTCCCCGTTCCGGATACCCCTCCGCAACGGGCTGCCTCTAGTGGACGCATTTTTGTTTTTAATATGCTTTTGGCCCGCCAGCACCATTAGGCTGGCGTCACGATCGAACCTCCTCGCCTTGGAGATGGTGACGTGCGACAGATAACACTGTACGAAGCGAAGCCCACCGAAATCGAACCGAAACAAAAACACACAAGTTGCGCCTGAAAACACGTTCCAGTTGTTCCTTGTTTGGAGTTCCGGGGAGCTTTTGGGGTTTGCGGTACAATCGTCTCGGTTTCATTTCCTGTTCCATGGCTGCAGGCGCGTCTGGGCTGCGGGCCCGTCCCAAGTGGTTGGCAGTATTTGCTGCTCCCTGCTCCTGGTGTGCCACCTTACGGCGCAGGTAAAGCAAGACAACGTGCAACGGCGAAAGAAGACACCACTCGATGATGATGATGCACCAGCGGAAAGCACTAATGAAAGCAAATGGTTCTGCGGTTCATTCTTGACTTTGCAGCAAAACATCTGCCTCGATAATAAAACGATAACACTATCGAGTCTCAGCCGGTAACTCTCGCCGCGCGTCGCGGAGAGCTCTTGCAATCGGCATTCATAATTGGACGCTTTTAGTGGGGTTTTCTTTCTTACACACCGCGTTGGTTGTAGCTTAAAAATTGCCAACAATCGAAGAGATAAAAAAGTGAGTGGTAACGGCTTACAAACCAAACAACAGCAACAAAATACGCGGCTGTGAATTAAAACCGACGACTGTTTTGCGAGTGGTACTGAAAATAATTAACGTTGATAAAATCAAACCCGAAATGTGCTCGTGTGCAGCCCTTGCTTGCAACCTTGCTGGAAAGGTGAGCTGCTGAAACACGGTGAATCTTTCGTACGAACCTGGCCAACCCAACAGTTGCACTTCATCGACCATGAAATATGTCCATTACGGTGGTTTTTGGTGGCACGGCGACACGGTTGTTGCCTGTAAACCGCACAACCGAAACTCGCTTACTAGCGTGGTGGACAAGAAAGGCAACGGACGAAAAAGGTCAATGAATCCTGGCACTTGATCAATCGGTTTTGCTGCGCGTGAGTGTGTATTGTTTTATTCATATCCGGTGTGGTCGTACCTTGTAACCGGGTGTGCCATAACATAGGGGGGTAACGAATAGCCGATGAAATAAAAATTGTTTCATAATGTGCGTTCTAATTAGTTATGGAATTTCAAATGGTGACAAACAGCTGCGTTCGCGGTTGTCTGGCGATTTCTCCGTGAGCAAACATTGTTTGTCTCGTGCTGCGCGAGACGGATGTTGTGTGTGATTTGCCAAAATAATTGCTGAAAGCCATCTTTGTCGAGAGAACTTAGGGCTATAAATTTGGTCGAGCTTTTGTGTTGTATGTTGCCATTGAGGAAATTGTTAGAACAATTTCCTGCCTCTGGCAATGTTTGTCACAGGCAATTAAATTGTTATGTGCAGTGTTATTATACGTTTGGAAAGAATTGATTTTTTATGTAGTTAAAAGGCATGTTTGAACTGAGACTGCATGACATTTTTTTAAGGGACATTGTGTACCCAAATGTGCAATATTTGTTTAGCTACCATTGCTACCAACAGGTTTATTTATTTTATTTATATTATAAGGTTGGTTTTCGTTTGTAATTTTTTTATTTAACATTATCAGGATCAGAGCTGGTCATTTTGGTCCAGGGAAACAAAACAGGGGTGAAATATCAGAATTCTAGTTAGATGCATTTTTGAGTAGCTTTTGCACAATTGAGTAGTTTTGTTTTGTTTTCATCTCTCTGATTTCCATAAGCCCCCCTAACAAATCTTCTACTTCTTCAATTTTCTCCTTCACATCATCGGTTGATGTTGAATTCAGATTTTATGAAGAAAGTTGTTTTTGTATAGGTGTTTGAACAGCGTAAATGATTTTGGAATGTTATGGTCAACTTGTTAGAATAACATCAATTAATAATTCTCAAAGCAATATTTTATATTCAGTAAATAATCAAGTAATAACAAATTGATTTCCCAAACGTATAACAAGCTTTTCGGTCAGGGAATGTAGCATTAACTTTAGTCCAAATTTGTTTGAATAAAAAATAAATATATAAAGAAATCAATTCCTTTTGCAGTTCTACCTGTTTTTAGGTTTCGAGTGTGTGCCATGAATTTACACCTTAATCATTCACCGTTCATATTAAACAATCGAACTAGTTCTAATTTTAAAGAGTCTGCGAATCTTTAATCTTTAATCCACACAGTGGGGTGTGGATGTGCATGAATATGCAAATTCCGTACGGAAAAATGTGCAAACGAAGTAAAAAACAACAAGAAAGTGGTTTCCTTTGTCGTCATACCGTCTGCAAAACTTTCCACTCGCGAAGAAAGAAAGCTCTGCCGAGGATATTCTTTATTTAAACCACAATCACAAGCATCCCGTCCGCGCTTTGGGTGTGTCTGTGTGAGGCTGTGTGCATGAGTAAGGTGGGAAGGTGTGGTGCATCGGTAGCAATAACCTTCGCAAGCAACAACATTTAGCCGGCATAACGAACTCGCGCGGAAACGGAGAACACCGTGTAAACGCAATCGCTTCTGCGTGCAGCTGTTTTGACGGCCGTTTCACTCACTCTTTCGTCCACCGTTGCTGTTGCTGTGCCCCTCGGTTGGTGCGTGGTGAGAGCATGAGCATAACAGCATAACCGTGTGAGTGGCTATGCGGCTAAAGCCTCCCGCGCGAGAGACGCTTTATGAGATGGAGAGCCAAACTGAAGTTCGCTCTGCTGGCTCTAAGACAAAACGCCCTCTCCCTCTCTGCTGCATTCGCGGTTAGTCCTTTGTGGTGTGAACACATCTTTTAGCGTGCGCGTCCCGTTATTACGTTCGCGTTTTGCCTTTTCTGCCTGCGTCTGCTTTCGCTTTTAACGTTGTATGGCATTTTCGAATGGCGAGAAGCCGACGAATCGCATCCCCGGCTTTGTTTTGCTGTGTTAAAATGGGTTTTGTTGTAACAATTTAATGCAAACCGGCTCCGTACGACTGTTTTTCGGTCAGTCTGCATGAAGCGCGTGTGCGTGCGTGAAGTGCGTCTAATCTGCTGTGTGAGTGAAGAGTGTGTGTTTTTGTGCGGTGTTTGGCCGTTAAAAACGTAAACTAATCGAACTTCTCCGTGTCCTCGTGGGTCCCTATTATTGGAGGCTCGCTCAATCGATCGATCGATTGCGGACGGGATGTTTCGGAGGGACCTTCGAGGAGAAGTGTGTTTGTGTGCGCATGGGAGCAACCTGCCCGCGGAGAACCTGTCCGCAAACCGTTGCGTACAAAGATTCTCCTCAAATAAACACATAATCGATTGTGCTCATGTTGCCTTTTGACGAGTGATGATGGGTTTTTGTGCGAAAATTGCCGTTTAACACCAGTACCGTCAAAAAGCGATCGGCATCGTTGCTGTTTAATGTTGGCCCATGGTGGAAGAGGCAAAAAATGCAACACAAAATCTTGATAAATGAATGTTGCTACCACCCTCTGTCTCGCGCCCGAAGCACCCGCCGCGCACAGGCTTCTGCTGTCGGAACCGTGTTGTCCTGCTGATGTTGCGTGGTCGTGCAGAAACAAATCGAAGGGTCGATTGTTGTGTGGCTGTGGGTGTGTATGTGTGCGTGCGCTGTGTATGTGGGTGGTGTGGTACGAACCACCAGAAGGTGGCGAAGCTGCTATCCCTCCGCGCGGACTGCTCTGCTCCGGGTGGAGTGTGATTTCGGGTTTCTTCTTGCGCACGACGCCTGGCAAACAAAAACGCGGTTGCGGCGGTGTGGCAAAGACGCGCAAACCCCAACATCAACAAAAAAGCCCCAAAACAGTGCAATTTATTTTCGCCGAGCTGTGCACCCGTACGCCACTGCTTACTACCGTTGCGTTGAGGCGAATTGTTTTGTTAGTGTTTATTGTGGCATGTGTTGTGTTCCGCCATTGGCGTGGCCCTTCGTTCATTTCGTTCATGTTTTTCTACGTGGAGGGTTGTCCCGTCTGTCATATTTCGTATCATTTGTTTGCGTTATCATCGTTTCGCTGCCTCAAAGCACACCCGGCGCCGCGTAGATTGTTGCTGTGTATGTGCGGTGTGGTAAGAAGCACGAGTAAGGTTGTTGGTTTCTTTTTGCTTCAGTTTGGTACGACACAAAGTGGCCTTGTCGCCGACACCACCGGGCGCGACTATCGAGTTCGACATCGACGGAATAGAAAAGATGCTGGCTAGTGGTGTGTCTTGCACAAATAATCTGAAAACAAAATGCGTAAACTGTGTCTGTAACGTTGTGGGGCTGGTGTTAGAAAGAGTGTCGCGTTTGTTTTGTTCCTCGAAAAACTCGTTAAACACCGACCGTTGTTTGGCGGGTGTTAAAATAGAAAAAAACGCCTCCCAAAATGTATTGTGCGATCAGGATGTGTCTCGCTGTGATCCGCCATCCAACCTCGGTGACATACGACAGCAAATTAAGCTTTACCTCTAATCAGATGCGGTTTGACCTTGGCATATGTTAATCTAGATGTATTATAGCGAACGTGTTTGAATCAGCGACAAAGATTCAAACATATTTTGAAATAGATCTCTTAATAGGCATTCTTGTGTGTGTTACTTACTTAGCTAAGTTGATTTGATATGGTTTTATGCGATTACGCGATTACTCCTAATTAGCGATTCTGCTGTTCGGTGTAGCGTTAGGCTTACGGCTATTTTATGTGACAAATCTTGTTGGAAGAATCTCTATATGACAGATTTTTAGAGATGATCAAATATTCAGTATAGAAAATAAACATACCACAAAGCTTCAATTATCGCGTACTGTAATACTCTTTATACTATGTTGAAGATCGTACAATTTTTAAGATTGTTATATTTAATTTTATTGATATATAGCAAAGCTTAAAATTATGCTTATTATAGTTCAATATTGTACGATGAATCATTCAGAACACACTATGGAGAACACTCTTTAAATCAAACGATTTGCCTAAACTGTTATAACATTCGTCTATTTCCAAAAGGTATTTCCAACATGAAATAAAAGCTGTTGAATGATAGTTTCCGAGCTCCGAGCAATGACCTAGCCCTTGGTAACAATGATTAGTTTTAATTTGATACAAAATAGGCCATTGAATTATTGCTGATATTGTTCCAAAAAAGTAACATAATTGATCTGAGATACCTGTGTAAACACCGCTGTAGAACAATTAAAATCGTTAATAAGATGTGAAACTAATAACTTCCATATCGGAAGATACACACATAAACGTGAACTGTATCAAGTCAATTCAAAACATTATTTTGAAAAGCTTTTTTCATTTACCTGTTATTACTGAGTCGAATTTTTCGCTAAAGTATGTAAAATCGTCTTACATTTGCTTAAGATTTATGGTTCAAAGTAATCCTTGGTGTACAGAACCACGATCTAGAGTCAATGCTCTGTCATGATTCATTCGATGGCTAGGATTAAAAAGCCCTATTAGGGTTTCGCATTTTCCTCGCATTCCGGGTATGCTTATGGAAGGCATCTGGGGGTATTTGTATTTTGCGATAAGAAGTTCCAAAAAATGTCCTCCCTCGATCCTCTTCCACACCTTCTCTGTCTACTTTGTTGGCACCGCTGCACGTATGGTGTAATCTTAAGTGTAAAAAGGTAAGCATTGGCTAAAAAAACTTCCCCATTGCGCGAGGTGTTTTCTGGCGATAAGAAGCAGTCGAACAGTTGGCGTCGAGTTTGAGTCACTCCCTCCCACGGGCACTGACTTTGGAGTGATGCACAAACCTGGCCTGGCGCCCGATAAGCGCCGCAAGGTGCCGAAAACGGTGGCAAAAGGTCATATTATCATATGGACGACCATTAGCTTTGGGAAGAACTCACGAAGTGTAGGCGTCATTCATACAAGCTCTAGAGAGCGACTGAGCGAAGCGTTTTTTCGTGGATCATTGAACCAAACATTATGCTACCGTACTGAGAAGAAGGCATCATCAGAGCAACAATAGTGCCTGAAAGCCTGCAATTACAGCACGCGATAGTTGGAGCTCTGTGGCGATTGCGGTGTGCCTGTGGTTCTCTGCTCTGCGGGTCTCGTACTTTGATCCGGAATGAATCAAACGCCCATGCTTTTCCGGCTTTTCATAACCAAACTGGGCCGGTTGCTCTTTGCTAATATGTATGTGTGTATGTGTATGTGTGTGTAGATGCGCATGTGTAGGTGCCTGGACAAGACACATCACTCGAACGAGTTCCAGTTCCAATGTCTTGCAGTTCCACTCTGCACCCGTTCCTGTCGCGGATCGAAACGTGAGTGAGCAGCCCTTTTCTTTTTCTGCCAGCAGTTTGCATTATTTGCTGTTCTCGATACTGCCTTCGTTTTTATGGGGGCTTATTGATCAGGGTGGTTCCTGGTCCTGGTGCGGTTTGTCGTTTCGCTTTTGCATATTGGAATGAAATGAAGACGACGCCTCTGGAGGCGTTCTATCAGGGGCTGAGCGCGATCCGTTTTAGCAAATGAGCAGATCGCGCTCGTTCCAAGACCACGAAACGAGGTCCGAAGGCACTACATCAAGTCTTCGCACCCTCCTGCTGCTTGTTTTATTCTTGTCCACTCCGGTCTTGTCTCGCCCTCATCCGCATTGAGTAATTTATGTTACGTTTCGTTATGTTTTCCCCCTTTTTCGCGTGGCCACTTCTATGTGGGCTATTCGGTATTGCCTATTTGGCCGGAGCCCTATCACTTCGAATAACAGTAAAAACCACTTGCCGCCATTACATTTATGATACACACACACACATAGGCTGATGCGCACCGGAGGAGACCAAGGGTATACAGCGCGCGGGGGATGCTAACGCTCGGCAACGTACGGATTGCCGTGACTGGTGCTTTGAGAGGAGGTGGTAGGTCTTTTACCTTCTGCTTCTGTCCCTTATCCTTCTCTTTTCCTTCCACCAGACTCGCTAGTGGAGCCATTGGATGTAAGGGTTATAGCGAGGGACATAAGAACCCCAACCAGACCCTAGCGATACACTTGCCTGCACGTCGATGGATGGCTTGCAAATATGGCCCAGTCGTGCAGGTCTGCGCCAAGACGATGATCCGAGAGAAGGAAACAAAAACGACACCCGTTGACTGCGGGCAACATTATGCTTGTTCGCCCGTACTCGCGCACCTTGTTCGACGAATGGAGTACATTTGTTCGCACATGTGGAGCGAAAAACCTGCCGGCTCATTAGAAACGTGCGGTGAGGGGGGACGGATGGTTACTGGCTTATGCTTTCGGGGTGAACATCATGTATAATTAAATTTTATGCTAGTTACAGTTTTGAGACCGTAACATCGTTGAAGGTGTGCAGTTATTGGAGCATGAAAATGGTTGCAATTTAGAGGATTTTGTTTAAGCTACGCAGGAAGGCTGGATGTTGTGGTTCGAGCCGGCAATACGCAAACGTCATCGGGTGGATGTCGATTAACTATATAATGTTCTTTGAAGGAATGTGTGTCACTTACAATTTGAAACGATACAAGCGCTTCCCAACGGAGATTCGATTCAATTAAATATGAGCAGAAAAACACTGACTTTCGCTTCGACATGGAGCAATTAAATAATTAGTTTTAATGTTACAAACAAATTTACATAGAACAATATGGACTTGGCGTTATCACTTTTTGTAGCTTTTGCTTATTTCGATAGTCGTTTTCGATGAGCTATGTTAATAATTTATATAAATCCAATTTTAAATAAAATGTCATCGTACATGTATTGAATATATTTTAGGGTATATCTTAAAAAGATTTTAATGTGACATACCCTCAATCAAACCGTACAAGACACAATATTTTGCTCGACATTCCACACCACAGTCTGTACTACAGTTAAGTTGATTTAAACTAATAATTAATCACATTTGTTTGGCATTAGAACTTTCTAACCTTGAACTAGATTGAAGCGTCCACAAATCAAATCAGTTGGCTAATGCTCAAAACAATCAGTACACAATGTGCGGGGCGCTCACAATGTGAACCAATAAGTGCCGCCATCTAATTGCTGAAAGGTCACTCACGAAGACGTAACCTGCTGTCATATTGGGTAAGGGAAGGCTATACCTCTTTAGCAAATTGACCATTGTACACCCTGACGAGCGAATGAATTCATTTTCGGCTATAATATCGCGCCGCTGGTGATTTGTTTAGCATTTAAAATTTTACGGTTCAAATTAACGAACCACCGCGATTGGTCAATACAAAATTTAGTGTGTCCATTTTGGGTGATGCCTTACCACGGCATGGTTCGGCCCGTCACGCCAAACTGCTGCTTAGCGAATCAAGATCGAATCAAGTGGGAAGCGAGAATGTGTCACTTCACGTCCCGTCACATGCGTTAGCCTGGCGGTGCCCATTCTTTAGCGCCGTAAACGTCATCGAAACGCCGGATCAGCAGCAGCTGATCGCGAAGTTGATCGAAATTTAAATGTTTCTTTTCTTAGCGATTCCACTCGGAGTCGGCGGCTTCTTCGGTTTGGCGAAACGATTACGGGGTGGGACTGATGTCACGTCGTTCAACCGCGTGATGGATTGACGGAACATTTCGAGCGTTTTATGACGTCGTAATAAGCGCGCATAAGTGTGTGCGCTCTCACAAATAACGCTTTATGATCAGCATTTGTTTGATGCTGATGCGGCCGTTAATGATGGTGCGCGGTAGTGGTGACGGAAGGCGGCAGTAGTCAGCCATCTCCTAATGTTCGATTGCCAAACTCTCCGGACCGTCGGACCGGGCTGGGCCAGGCCGTGGGGAGCTATAAATAGTGCTGCTGCTGGTTCCTTTGGATCACATTTCTCAAGGAATGCATTGCGCAAAAAACCTGAACCGAGTCGCGCGTAGGCATGGTTTGAAGGGAAAAATCATTTTGCCCCTTTTCTATCGACGGTGGCGGCCGCATAGATTTCGAGTTGTTGTGGTGTGTGTATGTGTGTGCTGGAGCACACCGGCTGAGCACAGGTTGAACGTTCTCTTTTTGTCCTGCAGGGGCTATGAAACTTCATTCGTGCTGTTAGTTGCTGTTAGTTGTATCTGGGAAAGGGAGACAAACGCAGAATGCAAGGTGAGCGTACCTTTTGGTTGTGAGATGCTTAAATCCGATCAACGCATTGACATAACTAATTGATTCTCTATTGCGACTAAAGTGACGATGCATTATGCACAGATAAAATTCAGGCTATATGAGTATAACATTTGATGTGTTTATGTTGTTTATGGCCATTTCGAGTTTTTGATCTGCTTTATTTGGTATCTTTAGTGTTTTTTTTTTGTTTTTAAATATGCAATGTGTTACTGCCTAGTATGTTGCATAGTTTGCTGCTAATGAAAAAAGGAGTTTCAGTGTTTATGTTGTCCGTACGACGAACGCATTGAATATTTTTGCTCAATTTTTATTCTACAACTCTTACTCAACTCTCTGCCGTTCTCTGTGTCCGTTGTACGTACTTTTCAATCCTTTTCGATGGGCAGCGGATTCGTATTCGCTCCAACAGTGCGCCATAAGCAGTGCTGCGAGACCGGCGTGTGCCGTTTGCTCGCATATGATGAAGTAGATTCCAAATGGTGCATAATATACTCCACGTGCACACACGCACACATCTTGCTCGGAATGGAGGGTTGTTGCGCTTGATGAGCTTGGAGCTACGGAACTCCCACACGATAACCTTACACCACCAGCGTGCAGCAGCACCATTGGCAAGATCTTGGAGAGACACCTCGCGCAGAGCAGTGAGCAATTTATTACTATGCGTTCCGTTCTCAATGGTATAAATTTTTAACCCAGAAAAAAATCATGGCTGTAGGTACGAGGAGAAAGAGAACGTATGCATGATGGAGAATAAAATGTTTGCTCCTTCGCATGCCGAGAAAAGATCACACGACGCCACGGCTCTCCTTCGGTGCAGTTTGGCGTGCATCGTGCAGCATGGTTCGGTGGTAGGTTTTCATAACAAAATTTTCAAATAATTTTATTTCATTTTTACGCTTCCTCTCACTTTTATATTTTGTTCGTGCACGATTTGGTTCCCTTGTGTGTCCCACAATCGCTTAGGTGTATGTATATATGTGTGTATGTGGGGGGGGCGCCCCCCCCCTCAACCCCGACAGCGGCAAACAGTAGGACCGAAGGAATGGAGAACGAAGGGGGGTGCACCTCGTGCTTCGTCTGTTGGTTCGTTGTGCCAACATTTCTAAAGTTGGAGGCTGTCTCCATCGTCACAGATGTGGGAAAATAAATTAGCGAATGACAGAACGAAATGGAGCTAGATCCATGTGCAAGTTGCCGGGATGTGAGTTTGCTACTAGACAGCGTGTCTGATACGTTGTAAAGTGCGTTTGTATACGTAGGCGAGCGGTGTGCTGTCACGATCGTGATCAGGTGGAGTGGTAGCATCGATAATTTACGCACTGCAAGTAAAATAATGATTTGAGTTTGTTTTACGAGCTGATCATGAAGAATTCTTTCTCGCTGAGGAAGAACAAAAATTTTTATGTTGGTCTCAAAAAAACCTTGTCGAAAACCTTGTGTTCTTGGAATTATAAAAATGTACAGAAATACGGCCAGCCCGTCACAAAAATAAATGAATAAGCACATAAGAATGACCGAATAGATCGCAGAATTATTGTAACTATGTTACCTCATTGATGAGTTGACTCAAACTAATGCTAATTTTCCACGTGTTGGCCTTGCAGATATAAAGTGTATTTCCAGTTGTGTGTTCGAATTGTAAACTCAAATATACGACTCCAATGTATGCTAATCGGTTTGGTGTGAATTGTAAACGTGTTCAAACGGAGCTTAAAATACGGATTGAAGTACAAAAAAGTGGCTTCAAAACAGAAGCATAGATTCGTGCATTGAGAAACAGTGATACGGCGGCTTCCAAAAGAGCTCTAAAGCGTCACTAAAGAGCGCAACAACGTGCGCATAAACAACACCAGGAAACAGGACGGGGAAAAATAAGTTGAACCAAAAGGGCGCACCTACGCCATTTCTTCCCTCCTATGCGGATGAGTGATATGTTGAGTAAGTGTTATGGACATTTTGACGACAGCTATACGAGCGCATAAAATTCTGCTGTTCGCTGGTGGTGTGTGTGTGTGGTGGAACCCGTTGCCGACGACGCGAATATGCACTTTTGTTTGATGCAGTAGCCGGTGCTGCACCCTGGGACACGGAAGCTGAGTGAAAATGTTGGGTGCCCTGAAGCGTCGATGGAGGACAACGAGAAGGTTTGTACAGCGAACACCAAACAAAACGATTTGTGTCATCAGATCTCAGATAGTCTTGCGTAAAACTCATCTCTTTGATGTGATGTGTTAAGATAAAATGTAACTTAAATAATAAACTAATCAGGTACCTCCGAACTCTTCCGAACTCTTTTAGAACGTGACCTTATTAGGGTCGTTAATTTTAACGAATTTTATGAGCTGTTGAGCTCTATTTAAATTAAAATAATTTAACAAGCTTGTGTACAATTGCTTGCAAATTGATTTACGTTTCATGATAAGCAATCGTTGAAAGATTCGCTAAGTCTTCAAATTTCGTTCAAAATATTTCTTACTCTGTGTTCACACGAAAGATATATTACACAGCGCATTTTACGTCTAGCTTTTTTTTTTTATATGCACGCGCGTGCGCTGTCAAATTCCCACCGCTGGCCTAGATATATCCCAACGTACGCAGGAACTGTCAAATGTCTGTCGTGTGAATACAAAATAACATATATCAATCACGTTACAACAAGTATGCGAGAATGTTCATTATGCCAATCTTAAAAACTAATCCAGGAGCATACAGTACTTACTCATTGATCAAATTATGACTTTCAATTGAAATTGAAAGGGAGGAACAAGCACTATCGCTCTTCAAGCTACCACAATCTATGAATGAATAATCAAATGGCCCACCTGTGTGCTGTGCTGTTGTGTCCAAGTCCATGCAGGCAACTGAGAAACAGGAGAATGAAATGGAGCTTATACGGACAGGAAGTGATTTTCAATGCAGTTCACTCGCCAGACGTGACACGTGATTTTTTGTCCTTTGCTATCCGCTCCAACGACATGAATGGGTTTCCAAGTTCACAGGATTGACGTCGTCGTCTGTCTGGACGAGACGATGTACGAGCAGAAAAGAAGAATGTACTTCCATGCCCAGAAAAGGACACAAAAAGGTGGCAACATTATTAAATGGCTCCGGTATTGTGTAACGTCCGTTTCCGCCAGTCCACCTCCGGGGTTAGAACTGCTTTCGTCTGTGGGAATTCGCCTGCGTATTTGTGCACTTCCAGACGGCAGACGAGTTACGTCTGGCGGACCGGATAATGGAGCAGCAAAAATAGGCACGCCAACGATCGACTGAAACGATGGTGAGGCTGAATGGAGAACATAGGAGGCAACACCACGTGTGGGGTGTGTCCGAAGGTATTATATGGGTGTCGTTGTCAGAGTTCGACAAACTGCAGTGTGCGATGCACCAAGAGACAACCGTATTATGTTGCTTCGCTTTCCGCACCCGGGCTGACTGTCTGTATTTTTGTTGTTGTTATTGTTTATACTCTTTGCTTTGAGGTCCAGGTCATTCGCCTGGTCAATACTGCCGTCGTGCAATTACCACTGATTGAAAAGTTATCCGAATAAACGAACAGCAGTTCTAATGAGTTTGTTTGAATCATAATTGAGATAGCTGAATGGCAACATGATTAGACAAAAAAATATTGTAAACAAACAATATTTAAATTCTTCCCAAAAATAATAGGTCTTTTTGATTGTCTACTTGATTACAATAGTCTAGAAATTGTATCTGAATATTTGCAAACTATTAAGAAAATATTTAAACAGAGCCAAGAGAAGAGACGCTAGTGAACATGAAGTAACAAACTTTTTGTGACTCTTAAGAGAGTGTTTAGTGTTGTGACATACATAAACGATTTACTGTTTGGGCTGGATCCAAGCAAATAGAGCATAAAAATGATGACAATCGTATATTTTGGTGCGTTTTGTTCAAAGCCAGTACATAATTGCAAAGGTAAAAATTATTGGACAACCACCAGAGCATGATCTGAACTGCATTATACTGCAACTTTTTGCCAATGGTACAAAAATCAAGGAGAAGAGAGAAAACCGAGACAAGCAAAATGATGGATGAAACGCTTAAACTTTGCATGACTGCATTCACTTCACAGTACGCTGTGGAGAGTGCGCCAAAAGAAGACAGTAGACGACAACACTTCTTCTTATACTGGACAAGCGCCAAACGTCTTCCCCAATCCGCGATCTGGTCTCGTTTCTATCCGTTCTGTATAATGGCATCAGCGGAACTGACGGAATAGAGAGCCGTGTGGTGCTGCAGCATAACTCGCAATGCTAGATAACGGCGGATGCGACGGATTGTGTTCGCTTCCAGAGCCGGCCGCAACAGTGCGGTAGAAAACCTTCGTTTATGGTTGGCTTACCCCGCTATGTCTCTCGATGGTCTTTTCGTCGGCTTTGCTTTTCCGTTCCACTTTTAGCGCTACATGCGGACTCATTTCTTCGTGTACGTCTCAGTGCGCTATCGCAACAGACTGCTCGGAACCGCGAGTTCGCACCCGGTGCTGGTTGTGCAATCAGAGCCTCCCCTTGGGCTCCCTGGAAGCACATAAATGACCTAATTTCGGTCGATCGTCGGCTGCAATTGTACGAACGATGAACACGAGCCAATACTGGCGCACGGGGACAAAGATACGTCACAGTTCGCGGATCATCTTTGTATTTTTTGGTGCGCATTTTATTTATTGCGAATTTTATGATTTGTTCGTTGGACAATCGTGTCGCTGGCCTGCCAGTCAAATCAAGTCCCTTTGGTCGTAGTACTCGGGGCATAACTTGTGTTATCAAGCCGCGGAAATGATGATCATTTTCGGAAATATGCTGCTGGAGATTTTTACGGTCGTAAATGTCCGTGATGGAATAACGGTGTAAACGGGGGAAACCCGCGTCATTTCTGACGAGTTTTTTAACTGAAAAAACTTTAAACACAGTCCGCCGTTTAGGGCTCGATTTTTCGATAAAAAATTAATTTCCGTACTCCGTGTAAGCCACGAACATAAACCTGGGTTTGCACAGCCCGGACAACTGTGCATGGCCATGTTTTGGACCCAGTTTTATTGCACACGGCAGGGGATGGGATTCATGTTTTTTAGCGCAAGGTTGAGGAGTGTTGTGCGGTTGATTAGCATTTTTATTATCCTTGGACGGCGAAGGTGCTATATTCAATCATTACGGAAGAGTGTCCAGCAAATGTTGGAATCATTGAGTGAAAACAAAAAATATTTTAAAGGCGAACGAACGCTTGAAGCTTGGTCGATAAAGGTTGTATAGCAATTACTGCTGGTGATGGTATTTATAATGCATTTAAACACTGCTTACATTACATATGAAGCAGTTATGTCATACAGCTTCAGCTTATTAATCTTTTTCTTATAATATATTTTAACTCGAATAAGCATAGCAACTCGGTGGGATGTCCTAACGGTTTAGTGATAGAGGCAGCAGTCTTCATAAGGAGGGCCCTTACCACAATCCCAGTTAGGTCGTTCTCTCCCTTAGCAAAGAGTGACCAGCTTAGCGTGCTGGTAAAATGAGTCTAAACACTTTTCGACAGTATTCATTACCACATTACATAGCCCGTGAAACAAATATCCATTTATTCATTACATTTATGCAATGTTACGTAAAGTTGTGGATTTTTTATACGTTTGTGGATTAACTGTAATGGTAACTACACAACTATGATATGATCTGGTATCAACTTCTGTACAAACATTGAGAAACGACTGATAAGAAATTCCACAAGACGTTTCAAAGCAAATAAGGCAACGGATAATCAATCTGAGAATGAAACGATTCTCTTCTCTTCTGTTCGATTCTCTTATGAAAGAACTGTTTCTCTCAGACAACGTACATGAGTAACGTGGATGGTTAGCAACATATGCAAATGTCGTACATACAATCTTAGCATTTATTGAAAAAGTCGATGTTGTAATGCTGCGCGCAAGCAATATCTTTCGACTTCACAACCATCGTCAATCGTTGCCCAATAATGCGGATTTTCCTCCATTTGCACTCCATGGTTGTGATGGTGGTCACCCTTTCGATATAAACAGCAGATTCTGATTGCGATGGTTAGACACAACGGGAACGGCGTCGGTGTGGCGAAGCACGAAAAGATCTATCGTGTCACGTTCCATCGCGTAAATTGTGGACATATTTACAACATCCCATTTGCCCTGGCATCATGTCAACCGCTCTAGGGAAAGACCAAAAAGCAGGCGCGATCGTATAATGAGGTGGGGCGACGGAGCAGCATAATATTTTTTATTAAACCAGAAGATCCTCGCATAGAATGGGAGAGCGAGAAAGACAGCGCCGACAGTACAATGGCAAACACATCCGTCTTCCGCGGTGTTTCGGAATGTGAGGAAGTTGTGCTTGCTTTCTCGTTGGGTGTTGGTAGGTTTAGGGCCACCCTTAGGTCCCGGTATTACTGTCAGCATTATTTAATTTCGCCGAGTGAATCTGGGCGTGCAGGGTAAGGTTGGGCTTTTCATCGGACGCCGTAGTCAGTGGCAGGAAGAAGTTATAGCGTGACCTCGTTCGCGCTGCCTGTCGGAAGAAGGCAATTGAGTTTGTGGGCTGCGCGAAAACTCCTGCCTAAATCGATGGCACTGTTTCTTTTGCTCACGAGCTGAACGGAAGACGAAAAGACTAACGAGAGTGCATTTTATTACGTCGTCGGTTTGGGGCAGTGTGCCCCATAACTCTTGCTGCTCCACCCAAGAAAAGGTCCTGCTTGATTGTTTTGTTTTTTTTTGTGTTCCACTGCGATGTACCTTGATGTCGAGGGCAGGCTCGGTGACTAATTAGTGCAGATTGTTGGGTTTTATAGATATCGGCTGTCAGCTTTACTATACTACACGATACGGAAGTTAGTTTGAGGTAGATTAATTAGCGAGAAGAAAACCGTTCAGGTTTGCGCAGGAGTAGAAGGAAGCGCCTGTGGAGTCAATGTGACAGGATGTGACCGTTTGTCCGGATTGCCAAATTTAGTAGGCTGTATTTGCAATAACAGAAGAGGTAGGATAAAAACATTCAGATGTTAGTAGGTGAATCGTGATTTGGGCCAAGATTTTATTTTGCTTTCAATCCTGACTTCAATTGATGGAGATTTCGTGCTTTCGATTTTTCTTCTTCTCTTTGACTTCGACTTCGGATGTGCTCTCTTCAATTAGATTATTCCACTTCCATGGCTGTACCATTAATAACACAATACTACCACTAGGACTATAGCAAACAGCTTTATTTATGGCTAAAGGTTTTATTGGAGATCAAGCACTCACCAACACACCCTTCATCTTTACTCTTTGTTTGCGGCCGAGAACTCATTAGACGGCAGCTTAAGTGCGGCTCGCAAAACAACGAATTAGAAACTGGGTCATGATATTTATTCGGCTTTCCTGTGAAACAACAGAAGCTGCCTGTCCGTGGGTTGCGGCTTCATAGGGCGTACCCACTTGAGATACCCGAATGGGAAGATGGCCCCGGGGTGTTGCCGGGTGTTCCAGAGGCGACGCCGGAGGAATTGGTTTATGGAGCTTACTTTTATTTGCAGATATGTGTCGTTACAAACGTGCACACACTTACACAGACCCAAATAAACACGTGTATTTAAAGACTTGTTTTTATCGTCAAAAATTCTTAAGCACAAAGCTGTTCTCGCAGCATATGCGCCTCTCAGTCTGAGTGTGATTCCTCGGGCCATTATCTAGGGTCAATCGTGAAACGGGGCATGGACCTGCTCTCAGCGCATGGCTTCTTCCGAAAAACATGGCCATCAAACATTGAGCCATAAACTTCGGCTTTATCTTCTGGTATTGTTTGCGTAACCCAGAAACAAAATAACTCCTCGCTCTTTCATGCCCTTTAGCGGAAGATGCGACATTACGGTCCTGGAAGTGCTGTGACGCCATGGCAGTGCGTTAGCAGGCCGCATGGTTCGGCGCCAAACCAACCGGGTACGTCTGACGTACGTATGGCGAAAGGGTTGTACCGTGGCGCGGTTGGCATGCACGGGAGAGGTTGTCGGTGTAGTGCAATTGTATGGCTTGCCTGAAATCACATAACAAAATCAACCAAAATCGGGGCACTCCCGGGCATGATGTCCAGGAACGAGGGCGGGAAAGGCAGCGTGGGCGTAAAATAAGATATGCTAGACTGGATGGTGAGGTACGTTATGGCAAGCCCGGCCCGTGACACATTTTTGGCCAATTGTCAACTATGCTGTAGCATGAGTGGAGTTGCCTGCGCCGTTAGGGATGACAGCCGAGAGCAAATATACGCTCGTTTACACAGATTTCCTAACTCGCAACCAATGAGACAGACATATGGGACGCTCTGCTCTGGATGTGGAGCACCTCTTACTAGATATAAGTGGATGTTTGGAATTGCGATAGAAAATAAAATTCGCTCCATCCGAGCAATCCATTCGGTGGGGCGGTTTTTTGGCGAACGATATTTGCCCAGACATGGAAGACAAAAAATGCGCCCTGGGCAACATTTTTGTCAGCTTCACCGAATGTTGCTGACGGGCAGGAATTTTCTTTCTTCATTGCACATTTTTCATGGCAAAATATTTTCTGATGCCTTGCGCTCTTTACCGCTGCGAACCGATCGCATCGAGTGGTCGCGCCAGTGTCATGGCGCTTTCCCAACACTAACTTCGCGTTGCTTAACTTCGCCGGCGATGGCCTCTGGAAAGTGTTCGGAACGGAAAATAGGATAGTTGGAGAACATGTTGCGTTGAACAGAATAATCTTTGGGCCCAGAGCTCGAGAACCTGGAAAATACAAGAAGTATTCGTTGAGTGCAAGATTCCGTTGCTCTGCAGAGAGGTTTTTCAGCTATAATTGGTGGTATTTATAGCATTTGGAGAGCTTCTAATGAGAGGTTGTAAGCATCTGAGAAAAGTGGTAATATTTGGTGTTGTTTTTAATAGGCAAAGTTGGAGCAGCTATCTTGAACTACATGAACAAGTGAAGGAGAGGTGAAACAAATTGCAAAAGACTGGAAGGCGCATTCGTATTCTGACCAACAATCTGACCAACGGTGTCAACAGCGAATCGGTTTTATGAAGATGTTAGCATAACCACTTGGGCTTGACTTCGTCTCAAGCATGTTCGAGTCACGAGTCTTTTTCTTGTACAGAATCTTAGAGAGCTGAAGTGCATGATACCAAAGCGTCAGACAGCAATGGCTGTTTGTGAGTTCTTCGTATTGGACGATACTCTATCGCAAGCGTGTTTGAACCTAAGTGTACCCGTAGGAGACGAATAAATGACTGATAATACCTAGGTTGTTGCTACATGGCACTGATGGTGAAGAAGCAACCATTTCTTGCGGCCACTCGTTATCGATAATTTAGTTTGCAGTTATAATACGCTACGTTGCTGCACGGTGGAGAAGGTTTTCTACACTATTAACCAATTTGGCGCCTATGAACCCTAGCGGCGTCGAAATTCCTGTGCCCGTTCCTGTATTGATCGTGGCGGAACTCTACCATCATCTCGTACATCATACGGTACGTAAGATAATAGCAGGAATGGTACGCTCACCCTCTCTCGCTATAGCGGATGCTGACTTACGAAACGCTCCATTTCCCTTAATATCTCAACGGACAGCCTGACTTTTCTATTTTGGCTCGTGTGTTGTGTGTGGTTTTTATCAGAGTTTTATTTTTCTTTCTTCCGCCAGTGCTGGAATCCACATGCAGGTCGGAACACAGCTGTGGGGGGATAAAAGTTTTCCGATTTGTGTTACGACTGATTCCAGATATAATGGTAGAGACTGTGGGAGACAAACGTTTGCATCTGCGGAGATAGGAAGAAAGTTTCGTGGCGAGTGATTGTGGCCAACACCCTCCAGCGCCCACCCGACAGCGAAAATCATAATTTGTGTTGGCTGATCACTTTGCCTTATCAGCCGCCAGTATCTGCATAAAGTCAACACATGTGGCCTTTATACGAAAGAAAAAAAAAACAAAGGAAAAGCAAAGATTATGGAAAAATATGTGTAGACAAAAATTGTTTGAACTGCTTATTTTTCCTTCGCTTTTTTTTGTATAACGACCTATGCACGCAGTCATGTCTGCCTTACGGTTTACTAAGCTTACTAGTCATTCAACATTGAAGAATGATGGCCCAGATGGGATTTTGGTATACTTTAATACATGTTGGAAAATAGATATAAACATTTAATGTTTTGTATATTTTATAACGAACCGGGAAATTGCTTAAAACCAAATTGTTCTTGCTCGAAAAAAAAGTAGCAAGAACAATTTGGTTTTACATATATTTTTTCGATTGGAAAAGCTTGAAATTGGCACACATAGAATTTCTCTCTCTATGTTGCTTTTATCGTTTGTGATGATTGTAAAAGTGAAATCATCGAAAACCACACTTTGATACCCGTGGGCGATTGCAATTACCTCGATGCCTTCGCTTTGTCTGTTCGTCCTATCTGAATCTTTACACAGCAGAAAGTGATCTCCGTGTCAGCCGTTAGCTGTGTTGTCTTGTTGTCGTCACTTATGGTGACATGTTGTTAACAATTGTGTCTGGATCAGTGTCACACACTAGAAAGGGTTTCTCTCCTAGAAAGTCCGATCCCAATGCGATGTCTCGAAAGTACGTGTTGGTGTAAATCTCCTACACGCGTCGACCACAGCTGGCGGATTAAGGGTGCCTTTAGCCATAAAAAAGCGAGAATAATTTCTCCATCTTTCGGTTGGTTCGTCATGCTCCCAATGGTGGTGGGGAAGAGAGCGTGCGTTGCACACAGGCGCGTCATTCACGGCTGTGGGATGGCATTTTGGTGAAGTGTAGCGAAAACGCATTTCGCGGTGCATTCCACCATTTCAGCGTCTGTGTTGCGGTGTAAATGTATGGGTTTGCGCACATGACATGAAGAAGGTGGTGGGATGTTGCCTGCGTAGGGTCGATCGCGGTATTATGCCAACCATCAATTGGTCAGCAAGCGTGTCTTTTGCCGACGCCGGCGAGATTTTCATCCGTGCATTGGTGCAGTTGGTGGACCTTTCACGGTGTGCTCTAAATTGCTCGTGACGCGATGAAAGTGCTGATTTTTGTTGAAACGGGACTTGCTGAAACCCTCTGTCGGAGCACATGATACGTTGTGTTTCGTTGTATGCTTGAGCAACACGACCTCACCGTTCCTGGTGTGGAACAAACTTTTCGCTGGCGGGGTTTCACCGAAGCGAGGTTGTGTCACTTGATGTGTGTAACAGCAACAAGAGCACGCTCAAATCAAAGAGGATCACTGCAATCTAATTGAACCATCTGATATTCAATTATGCATTATCTGCAACAGAGAGAGACTGCATGCAAAATAAAGAAAACATCCTCTCATTAAATTGTAAAATTGTTCACCCAATCTTCGATTCGTATTCAACATCAGTATCGAAAAATGTGACTTCCGGTTCACTGCTTCCGATTGGGAAACTTTGTTACAGAGAGTATTCAGTTTTGCATATACATGAAGCTGAACATATTAAAGTGCGTTTGCTTAAAATTGTTTAATTATAGTCTAATAATCTTTATTGTAGTTTGAATTACTTTATAGGTGTGCTCGATGGTTTTATTTGACATTGTGCCTGTAAACCGCTTTAAACGAATGCAAACTACTCAATGACCGTAAGAGCAGTTTTCTTTGCGTATCTGCAATTTTTATTAATATTAAAACAAGGTAAACTCTGCTCACTGCAACAGAAACTCACTGTATTGGAAAGCAGAAAGGGTATGGATAACGTTACCAACAGACCCACCGTCGGGACGTGCAAGGCTTCGCAAACGAAATATGAGTGAGATAAATTGTGCAGCGACGTGATAGGGCGCAGGCGGGATACTTTGGGCTAGATGCAGGCTGGTGAGGGTTTTATCATAGGTCTAATTGAAGTGCTCTTTCTTGTCCCGTGTTACTGTGGTTGATTCTCTAGCGTTAGTCAGACGACTAGAGCTGTCTGACAAGCTTGGTGATCCATGGCGGACGAACAACAAACGGTCGAATGGACATACAGCAGCGATCATTTAATTAAATCACTGTCACATGATAAATAAACTCGTTCGGTCTGCTGGGCTTGGTACACCGGGGACCGTTGGTTGGTCGATAATCAAAGCTTTCCGAGATGAAAGAGAAAGTTTTGACTTTTCACAGTTTCACATTACTACGAAATGTCTTTGGTTGGCATTGCGCTAGGTATATCGGAAGGTTATTGGAGTATTAGGATACTAATATATTCTATTTAATATCGTTCTTTTTAATTGCAACAATTGGTTATTGTGTTGGCAACTAAATTTGGAATACATAACACTCTAGCGACATTCTAATGTATTATAGAATATTGAATATCTTAAACAGCTTTTAGTTGTGGAGTGTGATTTTCGTTAACTAGATTTAATTTAGTATGATGTATAACATTTCAACAATGGCTGAATTGCGAAAAGTCTGCGTGATAAATTAATGAATGGTGTCGACAAGGTGAAGTATTTTCCTTCCACCATCATCGGCTGGTTTATTAAGATTAAATTAGACGGAAGGACAGTCGGCCGCCGATGTGTCGTATGTCTGTGCTTACCATAGTGAATGAAGGCATCACATAATACCGAAGCCCTTAATTAAGACCTCACAGCGTACGTCAACCGTAGTAATGACGTTTTGCTGTCGATCTCGTTCCCAAATAAGTGAAGCACGTGAAATCGAAGGTTTAGTAGAGGAAAAAACGACCGAAGCGAACGAAAACATATTAATTAGCACAACTTTCTCATGTCACTCACTATCAAAACAGAAGCTCAGTGTATTCAATCTTTACCCAGAGTAATCTTTTGGCTGTGAGAGGTGAGTGTGGACAATCGCAAGGCACATATTCGGTTGGTGCAAATCGATTTCTCTTACTTCAGAATGATCAAGTAATTGTGAACGATTTGGACTCATTCGTTCCCGGTTTTACTTCGAGCATTTGAACAAAGTCAAATCACTCGGTAAGAAACATAAGGGTTTCTTACTGAAGGGCAGTAAATGTTTGAAGCAATGGAAAACATCCCACAGACAAAATTTTGTACACCCTCTGTATTGCGATGTTTTCATGAAGACGTCGGTACCATTTTTCGCGTCCCTCGGGCATGTTTTTTTATTTATCATACATTGCACACAGAACAGCGCATGTCACCGAAAAAAACAATTAGAAGAGAGTAGGGTAGAATTGGCCCTGCTTGTAGGCTGATTGATAAACGGTTGATAAACGAAAGACTTGTGCTGCTGATGGCAGGTCGCATAAATTTCTCGATGGCGGCCAATCGAATGACAAAAACACGCACCGAAACAAGATAGATGAAAAATTGGGCGAAGTTTCAGTTGCATTTCTACCTTCGTTAGAAAAGGGAAGATTTCTATGGGCCAAGAGTAGAGGTGTGTGTCTAGTTGGTGTGTTGTCAGATTTCGTTTTCTACACAGTGATAAAGTCGTTCGTTTGTGGATGGTTCGAAATGAAAATCTCCCGCTCCCGGTGGGATTAAAAGAATGATTAAAACAAAGGAAGATGAATTTAGGTCACGAAATCTCGTTCTTAATCCTTCTCCACATGTGTAGAATTTGGTCGTATTTCAAGTATGCAGCTCAATGTAAATCCCCGGGAGGTAGTGTGTGTGTGTGTATATTGCTGTTCCGGATATGCTAAGTGTGTCTTTCAGACTTATTTCAATTTGGCCAAAGTACCGAATGAATAAATTAGGATGGCATTCAGGGAAAGGTTAATTGCTAAAGTTCTGAGTGATTATGTAAAATATTAATTTATCCCTCGGCTAGCCCGATGTGAGTTTGAAGCGGCACACAACACGACATGGTTCCCCTTCGGTGTCGTATTATGTGGAGCATTCCGTCTGTCCGATTTGTTGATGACTTGGATTTCGGAACCTTGTTGGCATGCCGGTATTCATATGGAAATTTATCGAAAAAATCCAAACCATTCCACTCACGGTGGACGTGAGCAGGGGAACGGCACTTGGGTCGAATTTTATAACAAATTTTGACAGGACCACTCACGTCGCAGGAGTGGGAAAATTAGAGGGGTTCCGTCGTTTTGATGATCGGTTGATGTCGGATAGGAAAATTGCGTGTTGCCAGCTAGGGAAAGGTGTTTATGTTTCCCTTTCCGACTGTTGTAAGTTGTTCAGTTTATCAAAGTTTCATCGTGAAATTGCATAAAAGCTGGAGGACCGTTTTGCTGACGACTTGGATTATTTATTTGGCTTATCGTTAAACCACATGCGAATATCGAAGACGCATATGTGAGTGTGAAATAAATTGGAACAGATTTGAGTATTTATTTATGGCGGATGAAGTCATTGCATATGCGAAGGCAAAGTTACTAAAAGTTTGGAAAACTATACCATTGCGTAAATAACAAATGAGGGTTATGGTGGTGGTGGTTTAATCTATTTAAAAAAAAATGCTTCCAATCATCTATGAATTCAGTAAAAAAGGTGTGAAAAATATGCTATAAGATATTGTCTGCATCTTATGTCAGAGTTGCTATATGTATATGTAAATATAATATTTATTCCTATGTCCTACGTAATCGAAAGTTTCCGTTTACTTGTAAATTGTTGAATTTAGCCGTCAACCCAGTTTGGTGAACTTTCGACTCAGTTCGACATATCTTACACCTTGATGTAATATCATCTTGTTGATTCTCGTTGATGTCACTTGTTGTGCGGCTTCAAACTAAGATTACCGACGAATGAGCTTTCCTCACATGGGTGCTGTATTTTTTCTCACCTCGTTAATGTGACTGGTAAATAGATTATATGAAATCATCAAGACTAAACACGAACGTTTCAGGCTTCGCTGATCGTTTTTTCAATAATGAGGATGAAGGTGTACCTCTGCCAGAAAAAGCTCGAAAGTGGACGGTGGCACGTCTGTATGGATAGCAAAGCAGAATGGGGCAAATGTTGGCACAGAACGGTTCGAGTACCGCCGCACAAGATGAACGGGAAGAAGATGTTTCATCGATCTTGAAGCGTAGAGCAAAGATACATCACGTGTTGGAGTTGAATCGGTTTCGAAGGTATTTGCCTTCGATGCCGTTTACTTCGGCTCTTAACTGGTTTTCACATCTTTATTCTTTACACTTCCTCTCTCGAGAACGCTATGATGATGACGATAGCCCTTTGACTAATACTCCTCGATGGTGTGATTTATCTTCATTGTTACAGATCTGTGTCAGCTGACAATCAGTACGAGGCGGAACGGGAAGGATTAAGCGAAATCATCGCCTCCCCGCGTTACCTGGAGTTCCTGAAAAACTATCGTGAAGAAGCGGCCGCGACAGCCGCCTCCGACGCCACTCTTACCGCGTCCTCGCCACGCTACATCGAAGTGAGGAAAGGACGGATCGTGCTTGAGTCGTCGCAGCAACAGCCACCTCCGCTTCCGATCAGGAACAGTGTACTCCTTCCGGAAAGCGAAAAGACTGATTTTCAACACCAACAGCAGATTCACCATGGCCGAGATTCGGTTTTACGAATCAACCGTGAACAGCTGCTCGCTGGATGTCCGTTGGCCCCGACAGCGCTACCGGGTACCGGGTTCGAGAATGATGCATCCTCACCACTTCCGCCTCTGCCACCGTCGCCACCATCCTCGCCGACGGCACACCAAGGATGCAGCCCGCACTCTACATCACCGGTACACGAGTGTGGGAAATTTGTGCGGAACACTTCCGGTTCGGTTTCGGACTCCTGCAAGAACACGGTAAGCATCGAGCATAATTAAATCGTTACACTGCTCGCCGTTGGGTAAAATTGAATGATTGACCGAAGCCGAAATGTGGAGTAGCGCATGAATTCGGAACGAACCGGTGGGAACCTATGCTGCCGTGGATGTTTTAGCTCGTCACGCGCAGCCATCCGTGCGCGATGGTCGGGTTCTATTCAGTAGTGGTGGTGGTGCGCATTTTCCCACACACTTGCCATATGCCGACCGTGCTTCACGGAGACGCTCATCAGATCTCGCTAGCGAAGAATGAACTTCTTAGTTGTGGGTTTACATTTCGCCCGATGATCTGATCCCGTTCGCTTTGCACTCCATATCATAGAATTGCGATCGAGGCGAGTCAGGAGGGCGTGCGAGCGCTAGTGCTGACTTTTACCCTACTACGCGTATTCGACTGCTACCAGTAATTATGCTGCGCTCTCATCCAGAACGACCCCGTGCAGTCAGTTTCTCCTTATAGCAGGCATTCATTCTTTCCGATTGCCGTGTTTTCTTTCGTTCTCCAAATCGTTTTTAATGTTGTTCTTTGGTGTGCGCGTTTTCACCGCCGCCCGTTCCTTCGGTGTCACGCTTTGCTTCCCAAAAAGTGCGCGCCTTCAGTACGCTCCGGCGAACATTGGTTCGAGATACGAGAATCAACGAGCCCGTGACCCGGTCGGCGGCTGTTACACTTGCAGTAACAACGTGCGTAACATGTACTGCAGCAAAGACTCAATGTACACTCTTTGCTGGTACATGCACGTCCGATGGGATCACATCGAGATTAGTGGTGTTCACCAGGCAATGGTTGAATGCGTTGTTGATGTTTTTTCTGCACGGCTCTATGGTCGCTTGCACCATGGTGGTGGAACATACGGAGATAGGCACAATTGAGCACGAGAAAACGGGACATTTTGTATGGAATTATGGGTGGTGGCGCTTGGAGAGAAACTATTAAATCACAAATGAATAGAGCTACACATTAAGAGATTGACTAAGAATGAGGTACTTCAGTTAAGCTATTTAGTTAAGTATTTTATAACAAATTGCCGGAATTTCTTCGCACGTTAAAACATTAAGAGTTGAGGTAATTTTACAGGAATTTCAGAAATGTTTTTGTTTTGCATTTCTCTCAGAATTTGTAGAAATTTTAGGTGGTGTGATAAATGTTGATAAAATGCTATTCTTCGCCAGGTCCAATATCCGTTGCCCACACTAGATAACATATTGTAATTGTTGAATGATTAGAATATACATTTTTGATGGTGATATGTTCTATTCCTCGACTTGTAAGCTACTTTCGATCAAATTGTTTATTCGTTTTTTAAGTTGCATACAATATTAGATGGAATTGAACAAAATCAAAAAGAATGATATGGATATGCAAATATATGAATAAATGAACGCAATTGCCTGTTAAATTCTATTAAATTAAATTCGACAAGCATTTGAGTGTTAAATATGTTAATGTTCTCAGGAGCTGAATAAACTTAATAATTTAACTTAACTCTTAAAGCATACCGGATGTTTTACCATACTATTAGCATGGTAAAACATTCAAAATGCAGTCTTATCTTCGATATGTTTGCGAAAAAAAAACTTCGGTCAACCCAATTATCAAATAAGTTTGTCTTGATAAATCCAAACAATTAAAGCTGTTTTCCCACAAAATCCTGTTCCTTTACGAACAAACGGCCTGTTTGAATCGAAATGAGCTCGAATATAATAACACAGCGTCCCAAGCAGGAGCCAAGCGAAAATGTATAGCCTATTAGCGGTCCATCCATCACAACATAAAGTGCCGCATTTGCAAGTGGTACAAATGACAGTTTAGTGGTGGGTTTTGGTTATTAGGCGAAGGTGCCGAAGGAGAGAAACGATAATAACAATAGTAAAAAAAAAACAAACAAATATTTTGCCGGCAATAGTGACGTTGGACGAAAGGAAAAGAGCAAACTAAAAGCCTATTGACGTGCTCCGGTCGTTCCGGTGACGGTACTTTATAAATAATTCATCGAAGAAAAACGAGAGAACGCCGTTACCCCTGGTTCGCGAAGAGGTCTTTCTTACATGCGCCTTGATGAGACGCGTTTCGGATGATGAGGAAGTTATTGAAGAATGATGATGAAAGCTTGTTTACGGTCTCCCAGTATGGAAAGATAGTTTTTTTAACGTTTTCTCTAGCGCAACACACGGATTACTTACAGTGCGGTGCGTTGGCGTTGTTTATGCATTGCTTACGAACTCTCATACCATAGCCCAACAGTGTAGAGAGACTAGGAGAACCGCTAGCGAAAGAGCTGAGAAAAGCTCTGTCGACAAATACGCGGGAAATATGGATCGCGCTTTCCCTAGTAAACCGTTCGCTTCTTTCTCTCGTGTCGAATCATTAATTGACTTGTTTTATCTCAATGTATTATACAAAAACTCCCATGTAAATTTCGATGCATTATTACACTTGCTGTGTGCAGCACAACGAAGGTGAGAAACTGATGTGCAAATTAGCATAGCTATGGTGCAACTTGCGTGCAACAGTACTTGCTTTACCTCTGTCTGACGCGCCGTCACTGTGGATCAGCGGGAAGAAAACGGGTCGTTGGGATGAAAAAAAATGCCGGTCGGTGTGCGACGATGGGGTTTATATAATTTATTTTCGCCAGATCATAAATTTTTATTTTTACTGCCAAGAAAGAAATGCATAAGAAGGGTTTGTATTTCGCATTCGTCCAGATTCGGTGTCGATCCTTCTTTTGTCGGACACCGGATCATATTAGATGATGATCGCAACGGGTTTGAGAGTTTTTAAGATGCACACGAAAATGGAAAAGAGAAATTTTTAAAGAATATAAATAACAATGGGCAGTAGATAAAGCTATATGCATCTCTAAATGACACTGCCACTCCAAAAATTATATGCTGTTATGCAATTCATGGGTTATTAACTATCGCTGCTCATTGAGCCTGAATATCGTGATATGAATGGGCAATGAAACCGACATTTTTTTCGTTCTGTTTTGTTATGGTTGCCATCGAAAATAAAATCGTTGGGGATGGATGACCCACATAAATCAAGTGGACTATCATGTCATACCGTATGCTCATCGCGAAGCCTCTATTTGAGTCCCATTAGACTGCATTATTATCGAACAATTATGGTCAAATAGGCACAAGTGCTCTTAAAACTCGGATGTTTAAAAAAAAATCAACAAGCACACAAACGCTATCGTGATTCGATTTTTCATTAGGTAAATGAATGGGCAAATCGCCCATTGTCGGTGTACCGTAGTTGGACGGTTTTCCAGCGTTTCTGTTCCAATAAAAACTACGACTACAAAATCTCCACCCATGGGAACGTCATCAAACGTAATTTTATGATCATGTGTATCCCATTAATGGGCGTATGCTGGTGCGTAAGGTGCACAAACCTTTGGCAGTGCATACCTGCCATGTGCTTTCCGCCCTGCGATTGTCGTTGGAGTCGCGTATGCAAATGGGCAACGAAGCCACTTTTACGTAAAGGGAGAATAAATAAAACAGGTTCCAGTCGCAGGCCAGCCTGACGATTACCACGAGTCTGCGATGGCGATGGGTTAGCAAACCTGCCATGCGGTTGTGAACGTTTCAAATGGCGTTGTTTGCTTGCCATTTTCACTCACAAATCGGAGGGTGCTTTTAAAAAATGAAAAACAAATGTAAATAAAAATGTGTACCCACATGGATTGGGGAAGTGTGGGCAAAGAAAGAAAGGAATGAATAACAACGCAGGCAAATATAGAATCGCGCTCTCGGCGCAGCCTCAGCATGTTGGCAGGCATGAAAGCGTTGGGTCAGCTAACGATGTTTTCCGTTCGCCAAATGATCGTACTAAAAAGTATGGCAAACTGTGCAACTGTGCGCTTCTATCGTGCGCTTCGGTAATGGTAATGATTTATAGTGTGACATATTTCACAAACACATCACTGGACCGTCTGGCTACGGGAATGCCAACATACACCTTTAGGAGCCGATCGGCGATCGCTCATCACACGGGTGGATCGTATCAACGATATGTTTTTGGAGGTTGCTGGAGGTCAACGACGGAGACTCAAAATATCAAACGATTCCTTTCGCCAAAATTGACAGCTCCCATCGCTCAGCCGTCAAAACTGTTGTGAACTTCAAGAAAGAGCTAACGGGTGAACTTTCCAGTTTGAGTGAGAGCAGTGGTTACGCCACGGATTTGCATACCTGATCTTCGCAAACAACTCTTCGACCGAGAGAGTATCCGCACATTTCCAACGAACGCCATCATATCTTCCACCGTTCTGCTGGGATGCTCTTTGATCGCAACAAGCGTCTCAAACGGCCGTTACCACCGTCCGGTTGTGGCATCATTCGGAAGTGAACATTAGGAAAGAATGATTTGTAAACAGCTCTCTTTCCTAGGATCGGAAAGAAAGATACAACAGCATAACGACACCGAAAGCGCGCCGGATACACGATAAAAAGAGACAGAACCACAGACCTCCTCCGTCCTTCTGGTTCATCGTTGTTCCGTCAGGTTTGTTTTGCCTCATATGCACATTCTTCTGATTTTCCAGTAGTGGCACTAAGAGTTTGAAAATAACTCAAAATTGATCTTCGTCTCAGTCTCGTTCACTCGCGTCAGTCATATGGTTTTTTGTTGTTGTTGTACTCTTTTGCCGAACGACTTTCTGGTCGGCTGGCTGTTGTTATGATTCGGGAGTCTTTGGTGTGGCAGTTTAAAAAAAGACGTGGTGAGAGACGAGTGGAAACTAATCAAGCCATAGATCAAAGCACGCAGCAGCGCATCGGTTTTGGGTGAAGTGTAGATTTGGGAATGGGAAAATAAAAAGAAAGAGGAGACGCGTAAATGTGTATGATTTCGCTCCGTGAACGCCGGAAAGATTTTAAAGGGCTTTCGATAGTGACAGTTAAATAAAAGGGTGAAAACTATATTGAAAGATTACACACTTATCGCAGGAGTTGATGACAAAAACAGCATTAATAGTTTGTCGAGTGTGAATAACACCAGACCTCAATGTGTGTGAGTGTGGATTTTCTATGCTTTTACAACATTTTACATTACTTTATATAGAAATGGTGGATTATTCTGAGAAGGAGATACTGTTATACATAGTAAATTTTGTTTGTTTTTTTACTCATAGGAAATGTTGGAAGCTCGCATTGGAGAATTAGAAGGGGCCTTATTAAAGCTACAAGAACGAGTAAACCAAGTAAGTGCAATACACTGACAATACGCGAGAAATATTCACAGCCTTGGTAAGACACTGGTTCACTGGTGGTCTATAAATTGTTAACCTCATTTTGTCTAATTTTTACCCACATTAGGCGACCACACGCTATGGCATTCCGTTTTTAGTTTTCCAGCGACGTACCAAAGCGTACATACTGCGTGACTATACTTTCCAAAACGGAAGGAATAAAAAATGTCAACAGCAAGACTTTAAGTTTACTTCTCGAAAGCCGTCTTGCGCTTGAATTGCGCTTCGTTAAAACGACCAAGGGGTATTCCCGACACTTTCGATGTGCGCTTTATTCTGCTCTCTTCTAACGGAGACCGGGCTTAACTATCAATTCCGTTGAAAGTTTCACGTGGAGAAATCGAAAAAGTTCCTCGGCTCAGAAGGACTTAGGAACACGGAAGCGAATAAAAAATGTACCGTAAAAGGGCAACGAGAAACAGCTAAGGGGACAACGGAGAATAGCTGCTGCGTAGATACGGTTTACGGAATCACAAAAGTGGCAAAATGTCGGTTCTTATCTTGATAACGAAGCTTACCACTGTTTGGTACAAGAAAATGTCTGCCTTCGTACAAGAACTAGGAACAAAGTTCGTTTAAAATATGTTCCAAATATTGTGATAAATATGTATGTACATTTGAGTTTCTATTGTGGTTCGATTCGCGATTCCTGCAAACATGATTTGTTCTACCAAAAAATTGACCATCAAAACAACGTTAAAATCTCTTTGCATTCCATTGGGATGAACGTTTTCATGCTTGTTTTAAGTGGTTTACTAAAGTAAAGTTGTTTCTTTTGCGCATTCGACCCCGCCGTATTCGATGGAGGATAACGAAATTGAAAGAAAATCTCTTTGTCTTTCTCGAGGGCCGTCTTGGGGATGTTTCCTTCGTTGCGTGGAATCGTACAGGAAGTGCGACGACAAGGCCTCCCACCAGCTAGTAGTCTCCAGAATGATTTCTTACGATGATCTGATATTTGAATTATCCCTGGAATTGGTTTTATAATCTGGCAATCGAAACGAATCAGTTCCTTTTTAGGGCGCATTTTTCTCACCTGATAGCTTCTGCTTATTACTTTTGTATGCTTCCGTTTGTGGTCGACGGATTTCTGTTCGGTTCGGTAAACCGTCTACAGAAGGCAATCTTTGCCAAGTTCACCTCGAGATTTCTATGGAACAGGAATTTTAATTTTAGGGGGTTTGCATTATTTGCTTCTGTTGAATTTAAAAAAACGAACTCGTGAGAAGTTTGCGCCGTAATTTGACTGGCATTGAAATACTTCTTGAAGTGGCAAAATTTGTTTAAAGCTTAATACTAAGCATGCATTTATTGTACGGATTTTTCAACTCGAATCCACGGGCTGCATTTAAAATTTAAAGGGAATTCAGTAATTGACGTAAACCATTTGCCAGTTAAATAATACAAGTACAAGTAACATTTTCTTTTTTTGCACACTCACCGTGGCTACTAACTTGTTTTTTAAAACACTTCTTTACTTCGAACTCTTTTAGTTTGCAATTTTATATAACCATGGTGAAATATCTACATCCGGCTGCAGGCTTACAAAAGGTTGCTCAAACAAAATATGTATTTACTGCTTCTGTTGTATACTGCGGATCAAATAGACACCCCAATTGCAACCCCAATTCTCTTAACAAACTCTGGTTCGGCATCAGTGGTGTGTTTGTTGCGTGAACTAAATTTCCGTGTTTCTTTTGTGCAGCCCTTGGGTCATACGTGAACCGGGCAAGTTGGCACGGCTGTTTACGAACTTTGCGTGGGGAACAGCATTTTATCAATGGTTTCGAGAAGTACCCACCACGGTGTGCTTTGTGCCCATTGTATGCTGGTGCAGCAGAAACGTAGGTGTTATTCCTTTGCGACTCCGTTTCTCGGCGCACTCGACAAAATCAGTGAACCAAACATAAAAAAGAATTTGTATTCCGATGAAGCGACCTCCCCAATGAATCCGTTTAAAACCGTATTTGAGAAATACCTACGTAACGTAGACCTTATAACTAGGGAAAGAGGTTTGATGGACATTGCCGTATGTATTGGTGGGCCGGGTCGGAATGTTCGCTACAACTTTTACCCACCTTCGGGGGCAGAAGACATGCAACATATCGACTGTTGCCAATGCAACCACCGTACCGATTGTGATCCTTTTTCGTGCCCGTTTCTGTCTCCATCCATACGCAAACACACGCACACACTCACACACACAACGTAACCCCTTGCTGGTGTCGGAACTAAGCTGTAAGGCACACCGGTGGAAACGTGTCCCAGGGGATCATTTTTAGCGGTGAAGAACGAGTTTTGGCCATGGCTGGCTGCTCAGCCGCAGAAAACGGTGGCGGCGGGATAGGCATCGGGGCTGGGTCCATCCGGTTGGGTTTTACGGTGTGTATATGGGAAGATAAAATCTTGCTTTATTACCAGAAATATGATCCGCATTTTACTACCTATCCAACGTCACTGGGACTAGGACGTAGTCGTAGTCGAGAGCGAGAAAGGGAGCAAACAAGATAGAGAGCACATGAAAATGGGAGCGAATCTGCCAGGTTTTGTGGGATTGTTTTGGATGAATTCTTCCGGTAGTGACAGCAAACAATGCCTTCGCTGCTTAAAATTCACTTACGAGGGTGAGTAGAACGGAGCCACCCGGCTACGCAGACAGAGTGCAGGGTGGCGTCAATTTTATGCCAGTTTTCCTTCACAACCAATCCCTCATATCGATATTTTCTCCCTCGGGCCGTAGGTTTAGGACATCAAATTTTGCAAACTCGCCTCACCATCCGAAGCGCTCTGTTTACTGAGTAATTGATTTTACATAAGTAACATTGAGTGGAAAACGATTTTCCATACCCAGAAAAAAATGTGTTTAACTGCGGGAACAGAAAGAGGAAGCGGCAAGCGGAGCGAGCCGCATCGGTATCAGTATCACTGAAGAACGTCAGCCTATATCTTGGCCGCTTCCTGGCGCCAACCGCCTACCCGTGAAAACGAGGGAGTTCCGAGCGGTCTTACGAAAAAGAACGCCCCGGTCCTTTCGCATGCCGTCCGCCTACAAAACCCGAGACCCAAGGAAAACCCCCCGCAGCCAGTATGACTAAGACATGGTGGTGGTGGAAATGTAGCACCAGAGTCCTGCTGTCGTCTCGCTAATGAAAACGAAATGAATGTTGCTTTGCTGGCGCCAAATGGAGCAAATACACCCAGCGCACTTTCCGTTCGAGTCATTTCACTTTCCGTCCTAGTGCGCCGACGGTTCCAGGGTTTTCCCGCGTCCGGGGGATTGTTCGTTTAGGCCGTTTCAATGGGGCAATCGCTTACAACCAGCCCAGAGTCGTCGCTCTCCGCTGGAAGTGGTCAAGTGAACTGTGTGAAGCAAAAAGTGAATAGAGTTACAAAACCGTCTTCCCGATGACGTCGGCCGTCCGTACTTCGGCACGGATGGCGGGCTAGGATATTCGTGAAAAATGGGCATTTTCAATATCACCAACACAACACTGTGCACTGTGTGTATGTGTATGCTTGTTTGAATGCATATCCTTGTGTGGTATCAAAATAAACCATTCCATCGTGCAATGGCGCGCAGGACGATCCTTCCTTTTTGATTCTAATGCCATGCAATCTGGCCAATTATACCACGTTCCGGAAATGGTAAAAAACACATAGAGAATGTGGACGTAAAGTGCAACCGCGTTGGAGAAATAGAGCCGGTAAGGGGGAAAAACGTGATGGCCACACAAAGCGGGTGGTAGCAAAAATGAATAATTGATGACTAAGAATTATTTTGACTTCTAACCAAGTACGTTCGACGGCGTACAACGCATGAAAAAGCGATAATGCCATCGCCTGCAATGAATGTTGCTACAGTTGTGCCCGTGATACGATGTTCAGAAAATGGTCTGATGTAAAACTTATGTTTTTGTGCTTTCCTGGTATAAACGATAGTGGTAAAGGAAAAAAGAGACCGGGAGAGTTCAGAATTCGAACCTATTTTTTAGAATTAGACGATTTCCAAAAACGGAATAAAAAAGGTTGACAATTTTTAAAGCTCTTTTTTCAAATCTGTGAGCATGGTGATTTAGTTATGCATCTTATAAACGAGCATTACATGCGATGTTGTCGAAAAATAGTATTAGCTATTCTATCGTTTATTCGCATCATGAACTATGTTTGCAACCGTTCATTCGTCTTATTAGCTTTGTGATGCAACCACCTCAATGCAGATGGTGTGCTCTGTTTTTCGCGGTGCGGTCTGTTTTTCATATAATGCGTTCTTCACATAATCATAATGCACGAAGGTTTAAATGTACGACTTACTGTCCATGCTTTACCTGTAGGAATTAATAAATATAACAAAGTGTTTTGACACAGCATTACCACAAAAATGGACAGCTTTTACTCACACACCCAGTACTGTGATTCCACCGGTAGTACAAACGCAGCTGTCAATGGCTGTATTTGTAGAAGAATCGAAAGGGCATAGTAATTGAATTGCGTACAATTTTTCTTCTTCTTCGATTGCGGGCATATTTTATGGCTTTCAAAAAAGGAATATTTCACTGTTCCAATAACGGGGGCGCCTAATCCTATGCGTCACTTAGTGGCTTTCCTTTTGATTGGTTCTATTACTCGTCGCTCCATTGCCATGGAGTGTTCCAGAGTGTTTGTTGTGCACACTCCGCGGAGGAAGAGCCCACGGCTAGAGAGCAAAAGGGGTACGTTTGAAAAAAAATAGCCATCGCACACCAACACACACAGCAAAGCCATAGAATGGGCGTGTGGCATGCACTGATGAATGCCGCCCGGCCGGTGAATGTGAACAGAATTATGCTTCATTATGCTGCCGCGACACGCGTATGGCATTCGCTGGAATATAGGTTTACTTTTTTATATGTTTACGCATTCTTACTCCATAAGGCACGCTTTGCTTTAATGGCAGTGCTAATGGGACAGAAAGAAACGCAGTTACATGGAAATATGGAACACGTGCGTAAAAATTTTCAACCGCCCAATAAAATCTTCCCTCTACGCGGCGCCCATCTCTATCACACGGTGACAGATTCAAGGGCTGGGGCTCGGTCGCGTTTTCTATCGTCATCGTCATCTTGTGAACACGCCATGTTTGCAAGTGGTGACGAAACGAAACATACGAACAACGAACTAGTCACTTTCATGCGGCTCATTCTACGCTTCGGGCGGAAAATCACAACCGACAGGAGGTGGTACGAGAGCAGCGTGCGGTCCACTCCGTAGAGTGGAATTTTCACTGCCGAAAAGGGTGTTGCAAGCTCATGGGCCGTTTCCCGTTTTTTGCTAATCAATCAGAGATTCTCCTAATGATTGGAAGTTTCCATTGAACTGCGCTAACTGACTGTGCGCAAATAATTGGAAAAAGGTTTCGATGTTTATGGACACCCTCTTCGCTTCCCTTTCTTCCGGTATTGTCAAAACACATCACAAACGGTCGTAAACCTGCTTCTAGTGCACAAAGCGATGGAGCTGACCTCAGGAAGCAAACATATAAACCATCAAACGAAAACCTTAACTTAAATTTCCCCTGATTTAGGTGTTCCATTGGGCAGTGCTTCACAATATAGAACATACGGCTGTGCTCCAAAGACAGCCAACGAAAGCTTTAACTTTCTACGGCGTACGGCTCCATATTGCTTTGCGTTTCTAATTTAACGGATAATTCTACGAATAGCCAGCGTGAGTTCTCATAACTATCATAGAAACGTCAACGTGACATAAACGCTCCACCGGAAACGGGGAAGGAATGGAGATAAACGAAGGAAATTCTACTCGCGGTGAGGGTTCTGCGAGACTTGATGATGATCATGATGATGATGATGCTGACGACGATAGCAACGGTGGTGGGGTTCGCCCAGTGGCGGAGTGGTGTTCGGCCTGCGCAAAGATGACTTCCGAATGGCTCTTGTGTCTTTGTGATGAAGTTTTCCTTCCTGGAGTGAATTTAAATTCTTCCAACTCAAGCAACGGACTTGTATCCCCCCTGAGGACGTGGGAGACAACCACTGGCTGGATACATAGTGGCTAGGGGGTGACCGAATCGCAAGAGATAGAGCGCGGGGTAGGATTGCGATTGAATTTCCCTTCATGTCATGGTGCCACGAGATGCGCGACCGACGCCGGTTTTTTGCTATATTCCGTTCTGGTTGGAGCCTGAGTGAGACCGATACCGTGTGACGCTTTGTTTGGATTTTAATTGAATGCAAAAGTTTCCCTTTTTGGGGGCCTTTTGGGATGGTTGGGGCAGCGTTGTGTAGCGGTCGGTGCTTGGATAGGGCTACTGTTCATTTCATTTCCGACTTGAAAATGAGCCTTTCGTAGGGTGAAGTGTAATGAAAACACTAGTATCGTTTTTTCGGTCGTAAAGTAGTTCTATCACGGGGTCAAACAATCACGGGCATTGCAAAAGCGAGATAGATTTATTTAAAGATGTAATAGTTAATGATGTTTTGCTAATCGCATATTTGTGTTATATTTTCAGAGTCAATGCAACTCACCAACATTGGAAAAGGAGATAAAGGAACATTTAGAAGTGTAAGTATTATATACACATTTTTTGTGTTATTTACAATTGCACACAACGCACACACACACGTGTTGTATACTTAATACGTTTCATTAGCAATAATTGGCGTTTGTATTGCGAAAAGTTGATTGAAAGTATTAGCTACAGCAACGCTCCAACGACGCACAAACGAAAGTGGCGGCAATGTACTTTCAAATGATCACACCCCTCTATTTATTAAGTAAAAAAAAACACAAAACCTGTCCCACATTGAGATGGAACAGATGCAGAAATGCTTCCCCGGAAAAGGCGGCATTATGCGAGTTTGGTTACACCCGATAGCAACAAGCCGAAAAAACGTGCAAATATTTACCTTTCTCTACTTTCTTTGTTCTACGATGCGTTGATAATAAGTTGTCTAAATATGAAAATCCCAGCTGCGTAGCTGCTGTATCGACGTGAAGAAAGAAGCGTGCCATCCTACCCCAGAGCGCAACGCAACCCAAATGAAGGCGGAAGGTTTTTTGTTTCGCTCCTCTCTATCCGGCGGCAGAGCGGTTTCGTTTTGTCAACCGATTCACACCGCTGACGGCGCGCAAACGGTTGTGCCCCTCAGGAGAAATACAGGTATTTGAAGCACCGTCGGTTTCCGGGAGGAAATGAATGTGTTTTTCTTCCTCGGAAAAGCTGGCTTTCGTCGTCAAAAGTCGCATGCGGAAAAGAACCCGAGCCTGTGGAGTCTTCGTTAGTATCTATAGACAGAAAGGGGCGAGGTGGTGCAGTTGTGGGTTTTTCGTTTAACCTAAAATTTTAATAGGGGGATTTGAGAGGGTGGCCAAAAGGGGGACTGTTGTTGGAGGCTAAGATGAGATTTATGTTCTCACAAGGCGGAGGAGGCGAAATAAAATTTGCGTCTTGTTTTCCATAGGCGCGCGCGAGATCGGAAACTGTTTGGGATAACTTTTTGGATCGAGGAGACGCATTCGTAGAGCCCATTACGACGATGGTTTGGGTCAAATTGTTGCGATTAGGAAAGGCAAACTAGGAAGAGTGGGAGCATACTGTCAGACCCATCATCGTCATCGTCGTTGCCGAATCGGTCCTGCCGCACACAGAAGGGGTGAACCCTTTTGCTTACTGGTCTTTGTTTGCCCGTAACGCGCGTTCGCTTCGGGCTTTTTACTCGTCGGCAGTGCGCAGTGTAATCTTTTTGGCAAATATATGCTACCCTACGCCAACGCACCCACCTGTGCCAGAGGGTGTTGGCGTAGCGAACCAAACTGAGCTCGAGATTCAGGCACAAACTCCCATGTCTAGCAGTTGAGCGAACGGTTTCCCAAACCTAGACCGCTTGTCATTTCCTTAAATTGTATGCTTTTCTGTGCGTTTAATGCCGTACTGGAGGTACGATATGAATTTTTTATCGATCTAAAAGGTCCCATTTATTTCCCTGAAGCGCAGTTGAATGACTAGCAGCCGGAAACTTTCTTAAGCAGAAGAAATTAGCAGAATCCGTGTTTGTTTTTACATCCCCGCAGGAAATTAGGGTTGTTTGAATGTTACAGTTCATCCGAATAGATACTTTTAAATCCTCATAAAGCAGGGGGTTGTTGAAGGGCTTTCTGGCCCTAGCGCGCCCTATCGGTTTCAATAGGAGCGTTTCAGTTTCCGGTTGCACGGCAGCTTAGCTACATTCGCCTTAAACTTGGTGGTTTCGTATCCTTAGTGATGGGTTCCTGTTTTGAGATTTACTATGGCAAAGCTAATCCTGAACCTGCTATAATGGATTCGTTTGAACACTGCTGCAGAGAAACGCATAGCGAACGATACGTTCCTTTCCTTTGCCAAATCTTTAACGAGACGTTATGAAGTGAGAAGTTACACGAGCCAATGGTTCTATGCTAATGTTTTCTCTTTTCCTTTCTTTCCCGCTACAGTATGAACAAAGCGATAAGGACGAAAGATCGCAAATCGATGCAAGTTTGTCGGGAGCATAAAACATTGCAGGTAGGTTATAGTAGCACGAATTGTGAGATGCAAGTCTGCGCCACCACGGCATTCGCATTAATGTCCTAATGACCAATTTATCTTCGAAATAGGTACGCTTTCAGAAACAAGAAACCAGTCTCTTGGCACTGCAGAATGAGAACAAATCGCTACACCAAAGAGTACGGCAGTACGAGACGTGTCTGGATGACATCATGCGCAAAGTGGTCGACGCACTTGTGGCCGAAGACAGCCTGCGGGACGAGGTAGCGATACTGAAGAGTCGTGTGCGAGACTTGGAAGCACAGAATGCGGCGCTCGTCACGACACACGCCAGCCCGGCGAAGAGTCGCGATGAAGGATACTGCACGATGAGTTCGGGCCAACCACAACCGCCGGCGGAGGGACACCTGGAGGAGTTGCCGGAAGAACCGGAACAGTGGTTGATGTCGGCGGAACCGTGCACTGCTGACATGGAAGACTGGAGTATGTCGCAGGAAGAGCTAGCCACGGCGCTGGACGAGGAGAACCACGAGTGGATATGGAACTCCAGCTTTCTAACTACGACGGAAACACAGACTGAAGACATTACTGCGCTGTTGCATGACCAGGTACGTACTGGCCGTCGTTGTGATTGTCTGTTACGCCATCGAACAATGCTCGTCAATCATGCGGTTTGTTGCTTGCAGATTGTGTACTCCGAGGATGAGGAAGTAGCATGTACGAATTTCACCCGTGACTTTTATCGACTAGTCAGCTTTACGTCCGGGAGTACGCGCAGCTTACACTCGCCGGGAGCCGCGGGCGGCTGTGTTGGCGAGGGTGACGGTACGGACGTGAGCACGAGCGATTCGAAGGATACGAGCAGCAGTACGCTGGAAGCATGCAAAATCCGCAGCAAGGGCGGCAATTGTAGCGACAGCAGCGATGAAGACGCCAATGAACGATTATCGCATAGTCCAACACCGAGCGAAGGTGGACGGGCACAGGTGCTTAGTTGTTCTTCTAGCGAATCGAGTGACGCGTTGACGGAGAAGTTGCAGCTTCCGACATCGTCTTCCCTGTCGTGCAGCATCAGCGCCACCGTGGATGAGGATGAAATCGTCGCTCGAGATCAATCATCGCGTGTAAAAGGTGTCAAATCGGTTCCACAATCGCCAAATCGTCGCGTGCTGGGAAAAACGCCACAGGAGACTGATGTTGTCAATGGAACTGCCACAAAGAACAATCCGTTACCACTCAACACTGCCGATCTGCTGCAAGATGTGCTGATCACGTGTCACAAAATGAATGGCAAGGGAGTCACGAAGCAAGACAGCTCGCCAACTGCTCGTTCCTTATCGCCCCTTGCCTCATCGACCTGGCGGAGAAGCACGGGCTGGCGGCGAGTACATCGTGGAAATGGAGTTCATGTAAGTATAAATTAAGCAGATAAGTGAATAACTTTCAATGAACTATTATCATGCTTTCCAGGAAACGCACATCCCTGTCCCAATCGGTGCGAAGGATCGTTTAAAGTCACCGCCACCGGTACCGATTCGCAGGACGTACGCAAGTTAGTTGTTCTACTATCGGTGTGATTAACGAGTTTTCCGGCATGTAGGAGAGAAGGATTCGAACTGGTCTAAACTGAGAATGGTGCTTGCTCTCCTCATGTTCCACATATATACCCAAGACTTGCTAATGTCGAACTATTCAGGTAATGGAAAGCAAGCGTTTTTACGCATAAATACGGCTTTACACTCGTACTGGTTGTTTTCCTGCTTTTTTTTGTAAGACAACGGAAACAACAGTGCAATTCGTAAGTGAAGTGACATGCAAAAAACTACTTCCTCACAAACACACACGCATACTTCTAATAGATACGGGAAAGGAAGCGAAATTAACAGGATAGACTAACAGCATTACGTATCGGCATTTACGTACGTGAATGATCCCTAAAAATAGCGTGTTGAAACAGATGAGAAAAAAAAACACACACACAAGAGTAAGTAAGATTAAATGTAGCGTGTAAGATAACAACTTTTGTGATAATACGTTTAAAACATAACTCGAAGCGGAAGAGATTAGGGGAAAATAGCGCAACCTCTCGAATCAGCAACTGAACTGAACCGTACTGATCAGGCAAAAAAACCAGGTCACACTGATACGCATACTGCCAGCGAACAATGTCTCACCTCATACAAAAATTGGCGTATACAGTGAACTATATTCTATATTGGTAATAGAGGCGCAGGTGGCAATGGGTTTGGATGGAACTGTTGGACAATAAGAATTTTTGCACCATTTCTTTTGTTTTTTCGCATGAAAACGAGGAAACTTAATACACGGTACCATGATGAACAGGCAAAGAACGAAGATGCACGAAGCACCGGCAGGAAAAGCTGTTCTCCTCACTTATTCGAAGCGTGTCTTGCACGACAGGTTGTGACATGAAGGCAAACCAAGCTAGAGGAATAGGGAAAAGTTTCTCATTTTTCTAGCGTATCGTAGCAGCATCGTACGCGTCACGAGGACGGAATAATATTATTCCAGCCAGGACAATACAATAATGCCACTCGTTCCATGAGTGCAGCATGCATTATCTGATTTAGTTTTCGGTCAAATGTGCAAAACTCCTGCACTCCTGTATTCTGACAGCTCTTCTATAGTTGATGTGCATTATTTCAATTTCTGCAGTTTAAGATAAAAGTGGTTACCTACAATGCTTCGTTTGTTTCCAAGCAGAGGTTCTTTTTGAATACTTTCTTTGCTGCACAAAATGAAATTAGGTGATCTTTTTCTCTTCTTTTGCATAATACCTGCAGCCTGTTTAGTAAATCCTTATTTTTTGCAACCATCGCTCTCACAAATGCTCCTGCTCTGCTTGGAGTTTGCAAACATTATCGATTGTTGTCGCAAGACAACATGTTCGCTTCGTATAGTGTTGCCCGTGAGTGTGTTCTGTGAAAACTATATATATCACTCATGTTGTATGCTAGCATTACTATCGTCTTCTCACTTGATATCCTATCACTGTCCTGCACTTAATAGTTGCGATGATTTATTGTGCGAATTTGCGTAGCGAAAATCAAAATAGAAATCAATAGGAAATAGAACTGACGGCTACAAGGTTGCAAAACAGCGGTTTAGGACTGGGAATATGGAAAATCACACGAAAGGTACAAAATGAAGAATTGAATGATTTGTGTTTGGATGCTGGGTACGGAAGAATGTGTCATCGCGCAGGAAAGCTAGAGAACGAATGGTTTTGCAACGAATGGTCTAATAGGTCGGTTATCGGGTGTTACAGAAAAGTTATTGTATTAGAATTGAACCAAAATCAAATTCCTCTACCATTTACTCTACAGTCACGAATGCGTTAACGAGTATCGTTATAACACTTGTTCTAAGTAGTCACACAAGCCCCACATATGTTCTCGCTCTCACGTCCCTCGTACGGGGGGACTATATTTTACTGTGTCACCTAGGTCGTAAACTATACGCTGCTGCATATATGTCGTTGTAGAGAAGAGTGTCGTTCAAAACGGTGTAGGCAAACGGTGCGATAAGTTCATAGTAAACAACAAGGCTGCAACTACAGGCAGCTGGTATAAGGAAACAATAATACTTGGAGCATTTTCACACTTCGTTTGGTCGTGGTCAACTTTTCAAAATATCAACAATCGTTCATGCACACATCATAGTAGTGCATCTCGACATGCACGGTTAGCGCACGGCTAAGGAAAGGGCGATTTTCCTCGAGCTCCGTGGGATGTACATTTAATATAATTTCTCTTTGTATACATACTACACGTAAAAACCGTACAGAGACGACGCAATGCATTATACACTATTTACTTTTGTAATAGTTTCATATATAAGTACCCGTTCGAAGGACTACTACTATTTATATTGAACTATATAACATGCCACAGAGTAAAACCATGGGAGAGTAGTTACGATTGGGCTGTAAGAGGTGCAGAAATTCAAAACAAATCAAATAAAATGTCTACAAAAAATCAAGCAAAAGTCTAGAATGGCCTTCGCCGACCGAAGATAGTGTAGGGTTTGTGAAAAATTTCATGATAGTCATATTAAAATCTTTTCAAACTAATCAAAGAAACTGCTTTTATGTGTTTTCTGACTGAATTGCATATGATGACAGAACCTTCCCAAACTACTGGCAACCATACGACCTTTAACATACTGTAAAGTATGTTTATTTACTGATGTTATTGTTACTACATGATTGCTGTAGCCTCTTAGATTAATCATGTCCGAAAATATATTTAAAAAAACACCAATATTCTTGTCCATTTTCACATGAATGTTCTAAAGTTCAACTTATATTAATCACAAGACAAAGAAATACCGTGTTGTTCTAAATTCAATTTAGAATTTTTAAATATAAATTTGTATTTTTTATTGAAGGTAAGGTTTACAACAATTATTTGTTTCATTGATAATTTTTCGTTTATTTACATTTATAATTATTATGTTATATTTATAATAATAGTTATTTTTTATTATTTGATCAACACGTATAACAAACATTGGAACATTCAATCCTATTCCTATCTAATCTTGCCTTACTCACAATTTATAAAAATTATCCTATTTCTGACAACTGGGCTATTAGCAATGTTAATCACGAATATATTTTTAATGTGTGGTCCGATCAAGTAAACAGTATAGTATGTAAAAAATAAAATAATTTAAAAAAATCAACTTTACGCGCTGTATAAATAAAACGTTTTTAAACATAGGTATCAAACAGCATGTGCCACTTAACGTTCATTTAAGGTTATTTGCAACAGTTTTTAGTAAATATCTACATTTACATCTTTGCAACGACCCATTACACTGCTTCCTGTCGTGAATCGAATTGGCATTTTGTGAGAAAAACATCCTACAGTTATAAACGAAACCAAGGCAAGTTTTCGAGCTGCTGTCGAATTCTCTCCTCGCCAAAAAGTTGTATGCAATCACCTTCCGTTCCGGTGAAACCTGATACAAATTGCACGCAATAGACTTGAAAATCATGTGGTTTTAGATCTTTTTGATGGCTTATAGACAATCATCAATGAGTCTTGCTTAATTTCTTAGTTTAACGTGTGTTATCGTTGGTCGACTACTGACCATTAAAAATATGTGACGTACAATTTCGTGATTATAACAAATTTGTGTTATCAGGTTTGTTTAAATCAAAATTTTATCCGCACACGTGGAGTGCATTAATAATCAAAACACACTACACAATTTGAATTTCAGAGAAATTATAAATATGTTAACATCCCTGCACTGTCGAGTAAAGAATTTAATTCCATTCACTAGTGGGAAGTATTGCGCAATTTCAGAAAAAATAACTTTCTTTTCAAAAGCATTTTCATTGATGCACGTTAAACTTTCTGATTACATATCAATAGAACAATTGATACGTATAGCAACACTGGAAATAGGATAGGAAACTTGCTAGGAAACTACAACAACTACAACACTAGAACGGAAAATTAAAAACGAGTGAGTAAAGTTATGCCTTGTTTTTTTTTAATCTGCTTTGATTCGTTTCCTTTTCCGCTCCTCTTAAATTAGAATCAATTTCTGCAACTATTAAAGAAAGAGTAAAACGAAAGAGTTCCATTAGTAAGAGTAAAACATGTGTTTCTTATATGGAATAATATTGAGTATAAAAAATTGGAGCTCGTACTCAATACACTAACATATGAGGCAAAATCAGCACAAATCTTACATAGTTCTATACAATGCCAACTGGATTATCATTACCAATTGATTTGCAATATGACAGATAGAAGCATTCTAAAGGTATCAATTAATCAGGTATTATAAAGGAAAAGGTATATTGCTGAAGGAGACGATTTCAGGCGGCTGAAATTTAGTATTTTCAAAACATCGCTTTTGTTTTGTTGGAATATTATTAAAAGTAGTCTCGTTTGCAGTTTTATTCCTTGCAATGATATTCAGCTTCGTTAGGAATACGCGAAAACACCATAAAAAATTACATTTGTATTAAGTATCTGGTGATAAACGGCCTGTAAGAGTGTATCCAACCCCGAGGCCAAAGCAAACCCGAGAATCAGATACCCATGAAATCGTGAACCCTTTTGGCAAAGAGCAAATGGATCATAATTCATACTCAGAATATAGGGTCAAGTTTGTTCAAATTTCCTCTTTCGAATTGTATCCTTCGGAAATGAAATAAAAAAATAGAACAGAGCGGAGAGAATGAGAAGAGTAACCAAAAGCCAAGCAGTGAAGCAAATGCGACACTTGATATCACCAGCAGTCAAGAACGAACCGGAAACACTTAATAAAACTAGGTCAATTTATAATATAACGTGTGTCTATGGATGGCCGCGTGAAAGTGTGCGTCCGCTTCAAAACTGATGATTGCTCGATGTATTGGATTCGGAAGCTAATCAATTGGCTTCTGCTCCATTGATTGATGAGTTAACTAAAAAAAAAAATACAGAAAACATATAGGAGCGGCAGAAGAAGAAAAGAATGATAGTAAGAAATGACATCCTGAAAATCGTCCCACACCAAACCGGTTAATAATCGTCCTTGAGGTTCAAGTGGACCCCGTACCCCGTTGCTGGCCTATCCGGTCATCCGGTGGCTGAGACGTCGGGGCCGGAAGTGCGAAGGGCGTAGCATCCCGCAGCACAAACGAAAGGATGCCTTTTCGACGTTTGAGGGGGCATTCAACCGGAGCCGGTAGTAATGCATTAACAGCACTCGAACCCGGTACGTTGGCGGTGGGCATGAGGACGTGCGTTTGCTTAAGGCGCTCTCGGCTAATCTTCGGTCGGCTGTACAGGATGTAGAAGAATCAGGGTCAGATTTCGTGTTTCTGTCACACGACATCACCAGTGACGGATGCTGCGACACCGCAACATCGTCTCATCGTCTCGTGAACCCCTGGAAGCAGGCTAGAGAGCGCAGCAGTCGTCTCGCTTGCTTATCATATGGATGACTTAACAGGTTGACTTGCGAGGCAACGGAGCTTCTCCAATCAAGAGCCTACCGTATCGGCGACCTTCGTCGGTTGCTAAAGGACTCCGCCAAAGGGACCAGGTCCGAGGAGCAGCTTCTTTTACGCACACCAGGCTCGTGCTTTCTTGGTATTTTCGACCGCGCCAGTACGCTATACTGTGATCGCACGTGTAAGCAACCTCCTGCTAACGGAGCCGTTGGAAATGTGAAATGTGTGCGTGTGAATGAAAACCTATTATGCTCGAAATACATGTATCCATTTCAAGTACGTCTTCTGGCATTACACGCGTGTAAGTTGATTCTGGGAGACGATGTAAGAGGACGAAGCGCAACGTAAGGCTAACGATTAGGTAAATCAAATTAAACATGCAATGCTCTGGTATGTCGGGCACAACCGAGCTAAAGGAGAGATTTGATTTTTGTTCTGCTGGCTTAATGACGTATTTAAGTTTTATGGAATCGTACCAGCCGAAAGCGGCGGAATCTATGCGGGAACCACATGGAAACCACAACGGAGTGAGCACGCTTTAAACGAAAAGAATTTTTTGGTAATTGGTAGCCATCGTTACTCGTGTTTTAAAAATTATCAGCTTATGATAATATTCTTAAGAATTATAAATAGTGAGTTGATTATTAAGTTAATCAAATAATAAACTGGAAGGTACGTGTTCTGGTTTAGTTATATTTGAAGTTCGTGCAGCTTGTAATGGAGCTTTTGTGTAAATAAATAAAATGGTTTTATGTATAAAACATATTTTTCACACTGGGTTGCAAGAAAACTTGTTGCTAAACATTCGTCGAAGGCTAATTTTGAAACAGGATATCACAGATCAACATTCATAATAGGCTGCAGGTTGACTTTGAGATAATGTTTTCGATGTTGTATCTGATTTTCAATCTAACAGGTTAGATACCAGATTTTACAAACAAACTAAGTAGTTTTACGAGAAATGCTGTTTGTACACAACCCTGACGGCACCTGACACTTGCTCGTGCTTTCGTTAAGCTGGGGCACTCGCGCAGGCAGCGTTCGGGATGAGAGCAGGGGCTCTCACCCGAACCTAGAATTAATAAATACGAGGCGATTCTTCATGATCGCTCTCTTACCTTTGCAACACGGAAATCAACACGACTTGGTAATTATACGCAAAAACCCATCGCATCCGAAAACCTGCTGAGAAAAACTCCCGCGAAGGAACAAATGCATTTCTAGATATTTTTAAATCATACTGTAAACGCCTCTAACTCCATTCACCAGGGACGTTTAGGACACGTGCCTAATCTTTTGTAAAAAAATACTTCCTTTTGAGAAACTCAATAGGGACTTTTTTGGACTTTTGCTCAGATTTTAAATTTCCCATAGATAAAACATACGGGGTGGCAAACAAAAAAAGTTGTTAATACGATCCATTAATCAAGGGAATAAAAAGCGCGTGCTACTACTTGTCTTCGTAAAGGATAAATGGAAGGGTCCATCAAAGAGGTTAAACCGCACAACGAAGAGATAAAAACAACATTGCGCTTTTCTTTACGACTTTACAATGGAAGCTGCTTTGTTAAACGTTTGCAACCACATCCAAAGCTTACCCCGTAGCTTATGAATTTGATTACATTAAAAAAACATTAATCAACCAAAGCGAAATCCTATTTGCTTAATGGATCTTCAATAACAAAATATGATGGTTCTTTGTCTTTATGTGAACCCAATAATAACGAATAAATATATGCCATTGCTAACGGTATTGCTATGGATATACATTAGGAAAAAAAATCATTTATTTGTTTATGTAGTTATTTAGTGTAGTTATTGAACACGACTGAAATTAAAACACTAGAAATGCCAAACATGGTAGACGGACGAAAAAAAGAGCATTACAGTAGATACATTTTGAATGTTAGTATTAGCATTCGTTGTATACGTTCACAACTGAGTGTGTGCGGCAAAAATAGAAAAGGTTATCCTACATTAAAGTTTTTTTTTATTGTTTTTGGTTTCGAATATGATATATTGTACTTCTTGTAGGAAAATTATCCTTCCAGATCTAGACGATAGTCTCGACGATATTCATTAATTATGATTTTTTTTTATAAAATCTCGCTGGACTGTTCAAAAACTAATGTAGGTGAAACAAAAATGCACAAAATGCAATTTTACAAAAAATTGAACATGTTTTTAAAAAGAAAGTAGAATAATTTAAAATAGTTTCTATTCCCTTCAACATGACAAAACCGGCGCTATTCCTTAAGAGTCGTAAGCGCGTTACTTTGATTGTTCCTTGTGGTAAGATAAATTGATAGACTAATAAATTGTGGTAACATTTATTGCATGAAGATGTTTGTTTCTCGACAGGCTTTCTGCTGCATTTGGGAAGGATTTGATTCGATTCTCGATTAAAATGTGTGTATGTGGTACCAATTTACATCGAGTACTCGACAATTTCTATGATATTTGTCATTAAGCTAGCGATGGAAACTTGGATATCGACATCGATTCGGTTGTTTGCGCTTTCTTCATAATCAAAATTATCATTATCATATTCATTAAATCAGCCCTGTCTATGAGATTCGCATGATCACAATTTAAACGGTAAACTTTACCGAGGCAACCTGGTGTTGTATAGCGCAGCTTCTTAATCCCTGTCACTGTCATTTCCTAATCAAAAGTAATTATTCGTTTATGATAGCAAAAATAAGACTAGTAAGCTGCATGATATGTAGGTCGTAAAGTCATAGATGAAGAAGGATGTAAAGAGTAGCCAATATTAATGGTCAATTCTTGCTTTGCCTTTCTTGATTTACATCCTTAGCAGAGTAATACACAATTAATTCCTAGTTCAACCGGATAGTAGAGATTCGCATCCACTCTCTGTGGACCACCTAGAATATATGAATAGACAGATAGACAACAATGAATAAGTTTTTCCATGCATCAGTGGCATGTGTTACACAATACCTGTGTTTTGGAATTGAATTCCCCTAAATACCCACAACCAATACCACATCCTATTCAGCGGCTGATGAAGCACCTAGTAATAACAATTCATCCTTTCAGCGTATATCAGCGCTAAATAATTAGCTCAAACAGGATGTACCGACCAGACCCCGACCACCAGACCTCTTTCACGCCATCGCTGCGCGCTTTTTATGACAATGATTAATTACTGATTGAATAAGACATTTCTCCGGCAGGCACCATCGATAAACATTACTTTGTCGGGCCAAAATCATGCGAACGCGGTTTTTCGATTCCATTAATTTGATTAGCATTGTATTTCGTAATCTTGCCCATCGGTTAAATGACCACCGTTGGCTTGAAAGCCTCCATGAGAGCAATGATAAAGTTCAGTTCCATGTTTTTGCGATGCTTGCCGGCGGGGGGAGAAATAAGCAAAACACATGAGCAAATGGGAAAAGAATCACGCACAGGAAAAGCCATTTTCGCAGCAGTCATAAGCGGGAACGGAAGAGGAATGAGAGAAAAAAACGAGAGGGAAGAGTGAAGAGTGATGATATCGATTTCCTAATTTTATTCCTTTTCAACCTCCAGCTAACTGTGCCGCTGTGATGATGGAGAATTGCGTCAGTGAGATTGTGAACGATTAAAAGTGTCCCGCCTGACTTGGGCCAAGTGATTTAAGCCGGATGCTTTTCACGAGCAAGACTGAGCTAATTATTACCAAGCGTTAAGACTTTTACGTTTTACGACGTTTTACGTGGTGACAGGGAATACAGGGTAAATCTTTTTAAGGCACTGATTTGTGGTATCCGTGATCCATGCACTTGGGTTAATGGAATTATATGATCAATGGAATTTATGGATGTGTTCTTATTTAGCAGCTTATGTGTATCAGTTATCTAATTTTTTATTAAGTTTCGATTAATTGCCTCTCGAATATAACGAATAAGATGGTGTTCCGTAATAAAGTGATGTCGTCTCTGCAATTTTAATAGGAGACGTTGAGAGGGTTTCTCGAATATATTCTTTTTCTTCTTTTCTTATACAGGGGTTCCTCAAATGATGATAAATAGAATATAACTACATCTTTATCATATTATGGAAGGAACTGCTTTAAATCCAAGTGAGAATATAACTATTCAATCAGTTAATGTGATATTTATAACTTTGTCACTTGTTAACATAATTCTGTCAACATTTCCAATACTTGAAATCTGTTATGCCATGATAATAATTGGTTTTCAGAAGAAACTAGATTAAATCAAACTATATTTTATTTCAGTTTATTTATAACGAGTTATGGGACGGTGCGGAACTTCATATCAAAATAGGGTGAGTGAGCTTATGAAAGGGATTAGGTGGGTTCACACGAGTCGAACTCTGCTCGAATTTGTACGATCTGCGAACTTTTTTCGTCAATGTATTAGTGAGTCGAACTGTGTTTGCCGAGTCTGTTTCAAGTAAAAAAGGTTATCCAGTAATAGTGTGCGTGAAGTTCGTCATCTAAAGTTCGACTCGTGTGAACCCACCTATTGACTGGTTACAAAAGTAGCACTAGAGTGAAAATCATGTTATAACTTACTCATTCATAACCATTGCAAGAACAATCGATTCACCCAATTTCTAGATCTCATATATTTCCATTTATTAATGTTTTAAATACAAACAATGAATATACTCGTTAACTTTAAAAAGTAAAGAACAGATTAAGATTATTTTAATCTTACAAGAGTACTTCGCATTCGCAATGCTCACTGTGATAGAGTATAATTTCTACCATCACTCATCCTCATTCGCGATGCTCACTATGATAGAATACCATTTCTTCCATCAGACTTTGTTGTAGTATCTTAAGGATTATTTTTCTATTGATTGTCTCATATTTGTTTTGTTACTATTTGTTAATATATGCTTGACTTACATGATTAGCGTAGTGTATTAATAGTTTAGTCACATGAAACAACAATACGTCTGAAGTAATGCTTCTTCCATTTACATTTAAAATTAAATATCTTCAACAGTTTAAAGATTGTTACGGTGTGAACTGCTAGTGAAGGAAAATGCTGTATTTTTTCTCTAGCTTGTAGTAATTCCAATCATGACCACTAAAACATCCAGTACACGGTCATTAATCATTTACCGCATTGGTAAGCTATTCCGTATCACTGCATCCACCGTTTCGGAACTGATCTAATCCGTCCCAGTATATTGTACTGAATAAATCACTCGAACATCCTCCACATCGGTTACGGCCGATGTCAGGCCATAACGCTCGGTGACAGTTAATAATGGCAATACTGAAGTTGTCCACATAGCACCAAACCATAGCGCCAGGTGTTGTGGCAATCGACCTACTCTCTACCCAGCATAACATGCTGCCGATTCGGTTGAGCATCTAATCCTGCTTAGCATAATCAACGCGCGTGGTAATTAATTTAAACCAATACCATTTTCAAATTACCTCTCTCGAACCGGACCGATCGGGTTCGGACCGACCGGAGGATCGAGCCACATGGTTCGTGGAATCATAAATTATCTAATTTATACTGCCCTCTGTATAGCGTATCACTTTCACGGTAACACCACCAAACCAAACCTCCACCATCAGCATACGAGTGCTTAGGGTCGAATGCACAGCGATCCCGAGATGTGAGTTCCGTTCTCTTCTAGTGTTGGTGTTCGTTTAAACATGCAAAGCCGGTGGTTCTGAGCAGCTCCCGTGCCATTCCACTCGTACTCCTTCCGTGAGGTCAACTTGGGCTGGGCAGCAGACGAGGTATGCAAGATTTATGGTGTTTATTTCGTTTTGTCTGCAATATCTGTACCACAAGCGGTGCGTGGCCTACCATCGGGTCACCTGACGTGTTATCCCGGATTCTTTTATTTTGTGCCAAGGCAGCAATGTACCTACACCGTGCTGGTGGAGTGCAGGATGGGGTGAGAAGAATTGAAAAGCAAAACAAACCATTCCACATCTCACCATTATTGCCATCGATTTGACAAGAATGGGGTTGCCTGCTGGAATGAGGTTCAAAGTTTTCTCTCCATTCCACACGACTCGCGGCAGGCCGGGTTTCTCTTCGTCTCAGTATTGCCTGCCTTGTGAGAGAGGAGGAAATCTGTCAAACCTGCCTACTTGATCGAAACCGTTTGTTGAAAGTGGAGTGCACAAGCAGCGTCTTAAAGGTAAGCTAGAAGCAACAGTGTCATCACGCTGACGTTGAACGAACAACGGTGCTCCATTTATGATTTATGCGCGAGTACATTGGACGATCTTTCAAACTTTGTCAGCGGCTGGTAAGCGCAACACGTGGTATATTGTAGCTAGTGTTTGTTCGCACAACGTGTATTGTAGCTGTGGAACGTATTGCGTATGCAAATGAGATTCATGCAAAGTGTCCTTGTTCGGGGTTACACGTGGGCGAGACCGTGGAGTCGCTTCACACGCTTGCCGTGTGATTGATATTGCATCAGGAGCCGACTTGGTGCTGTTATAAATCGTGTGGGTCTTATCGTAAGCACGGAACGTTTATAAATAATTTCACTTGAATACGCAACGTCACATTTGGTGATTGTTTCGTTGTTGCGATTTGTTTCTCGTTATATTCGTTGTTCTGAGGAATGAACGTACAATGTTGTGTCGTTTATGGAAAGTAAACTTTGCCTCCAATTCGGCTCACGCCGAAATAGTATAACAACATTGTGCCTACGGTATGGAAAGATATGCTCTATTGATATTGAAAAACACAATTAGTTGTAGCGAATAGTTCCAGTATTGACTATGCGAAAACCTATTTTCCACATGGAGAGGCACATTGCCAATTATCTGTAATGCTTTTTGCGGTCTTGATTTTTTTGCTTTTTTTCAATCGCTATTCCTCTTTTACCATTAACCTTTCCGATTTCGCCAGTACAAACCTGTGGTAGCAAATAAAGTGTACGCTTCTCGTAATTGTAATTCGCGGTTGTTCTGTTTTGCACACTGTTCCTGTTCAAAATTATGCGTTTGCGTTTGCAATGTGTGAAATATATAATAAACATCATTGTTGTGTTAGCTACAAAAATGCAGTGCAAAGAGTCATTCCCTTACATCTAATCCAGTTTCATTTGTACTAGGATAATAAGAGCTTTTTTTGAATAACATCGTTTAACTGCACCTTCGACTGAGAAAAGAAAGATCTTCGACATTCAAGAACGCGAACGTTCTATCCAATTTAAACAGTATGACGCAGACTTCTAGGCTTTCTTTAGATGAAAATCCCACAACGACCATTTCAAATCGTTCGAAACCTGATGATTAATATAGTTAATTTGACTGAAACTTTTCTTCACGTTCCACCAGTCCAGTGCTACCCTGCCAGTGTTCTTTCAACTAATAATTTTCCTAGAAAATATTGTCGCTACCATAGCGAGCGAGGACACAACAGTAAACCGCGCGGTTTCTTTAATGGTCAAGTGTTTTCGGCGAAACGAATAGCCTGCGCTGGAATTCGACTTCTTTGGAAAATGCTCACAAACGAATTACTCTGTTTATTCTTCAAACATAAGATAATCTAATCATCTAAAATATCTGGCGAGGATTTTTAAGTGGTTTGAACTTTCGATTCGTTGATTTTTTTGGATCGTTTCAGAATGTACCACATCGAAACAAATATTCGATTAAATGTCATTCTGGATTAACAAACCAAACCAACCTTAATAACCATGGCCAATGGAATAGCTAATTAACGTCACTGTTAGTAATTCACTACATCACATCGCTCATCTTCGCCACATGCAACGGAGGAAATGATGAAGATTACTCGCCCAACATTGTATTCGCAGCGAACGAAAACACAAGCAAGCTTTCCAGTCCGTGTCGAAACTATGACGAGCGGGTTGCCTACTAACGTCAACCAGAAACTATTTTTAGGTCCCCCTCGCAAAACCGGCGTCCTCGAACGTACACTACCGTGGCATCCCGTGCTGTCCCAGGTTCCAGTCGGCAAATTCTCCACGCGTCTCGAAGATGCAGACTTGAGTTTATTATTTTTATAATAGTGAGTGTTTGTGCGGGCTGTGCGAATCCAAACACCCACTCAGCCCTTGGAAAAATCAGAAGCATCACCCTCAATGGCAGTGCCGCGTCTGCTGGAGAAGGCACGACCGTCCAACGGATATGGGTGATTTATTTTCGGCTGGAATCTACGCTCGCCTCCTTTCCACGTTATCTGGTCCCAGATTGGACGCTCGAAAAGTGCTGCATAATGGTAAAAGAATTAATTTGCAGCATATTTTTTTCCTCCGTTCATCTTTTGCATCTTGCGGCATCGCTGGGCCGTGGAGTTTTAAGTTTACTCATCCCAAGCGAATTTTCCAGGACATTTTTTGTTTGTTTTAAGGTTCAATCAAATTTAACGCTACGCTACAACATATTTGATGAATTATGCAAAACCTCACGGCTTCCTTTGAGGCCAGCTAGGAGGCATTTGGTTCCGTGGGTTGGCTGGCTCACAGCATAGTTCCTCCGCAGGGAAAGATGACCACACTTTTCCACGCTTTGATGCTTTCCGATAAAGTTAAGTGATGGTTCATTGCTATTGCTACGTTCTCAGCGAGCTCAGCCGGATACCTTTGGTCTTACACTGCACGACGTCCAATAGAAACGTAGCAATGGAAACATTCCGTTCGTATCTTTACGGTGCATTTAATATTTTACTGATAAAATTGATTAAATGCCCCTGGAAAGTATGCTATGTAATAATATGCATGAACGGTAGTTTTCCAACAGGATTTCAATGAAAACATTTTCGCTTGTACGCTCAATAAGCTTCAGCAGCACGTAACATTTTGGTTGTCGTATCGACGAAATAAAGGTCGACGAAATTTGGTTTGGGGCTTATATTTTATGATCCATCAGTTAAAATGTATTCTACTTTACAGGAATAGCTGAAAGGTTTCATTGTTAAATTATTAAAAAAATATTCCATGCTCATCAGTAAGCTTCACTGTCTGTGAGAACTAAGTAAATTACCCTGTCCGTACACCGTATTTCTTTCACTGCGAAAGGATTGTTTTAAAAAATGATGTCACGCGTTTAATCGTCTGTTTGCTATCGTTTTTTTTTCCTTACTTGTTCTGTTTGTCATGAATTCATTTTCTCGTATCGTTAGATATTCGTTTATTCTACCGAGTTTATATTTTGCGTAACTCATCTAAATAAACTGTATTTCAAATCCATCCGAGTCTTGAACACTGTGACATTATCGTACATAACGTGGAAATGGGATACATTGGAATGGTTCAATCAAAGCATAGTGTAAAGTACAAGAAAGTTCAATTTTCCATGTTTTAACATGGATATTGTGATAGATAATTGTGCGAGTATAATTTCAAACTGCCCCAAATTTACGTGGTTAAAAGAAACCCCGAGTCGATTACTGAAACGGCCTTAAAGCCGCCAGTAGAAGGACGATAACCTCCTCGAAAAGCCCGCTCGGATTGATAAAATCCCCTATTTTTCTCATTCAAAGCGTTGCTCAACGGTGTCAACTCTTCTGCGTCGCCAAACCTTTTCACGGAAAACATACCTCCACAGCAAGCAAGCATCGAAAACTGGTGATACTTGATACGCGATACACCCCGCGCAGCACGCCTCACATCGACGAAAGGAAATATCAATCAATCCGAAAGAATTTGGCAAGGTATTGGCGCGGTTTATCTTACATTCTTGCCGCCATCGGGCACCGAATGATGTATCCTTTCCTTTGTGCAGTGTGCAATTTGAGTCACGGTTTACACGCAGACACACTTACACCGGCTTCCGATGATCCGCGTGTCTTCGGTGTATTTAGAGACCTGCTCAGCGGGAGACGGTTGGGGATTTTCCAATGTGCGAAAGAGCATCCAGTGGCAGATCAAACCACCGTAGCGCAGCGGTAGCGCCGGGCCCGTGTCGATTGATGGGTGAGTTCGCCTTTTACTGAACCCTTTTCGTCCATACCGGATTCGTTTTTGTGCTTCCTATGAAGGCATTACGTGCCATTCTATATCCCGTAGTTTCGAATTTTGTAAACATTTCCAGCACCGAACATAAACAGAGCGATAGAATGCGCGGATCGGTTTCCCGGTGAGCGATCGTCCACTCTACCCCGATGAAACATAAGTTGCACCTTTGCATCCCGTTTACTGTTTTGCCGTTTTATCCGTTTATCTGTCGATGCCCTAAGACCGATTCCTTTCCGTTGTGTCGAGCTCGCTTCAACAGCCTCAGACGCAAGCGCATCGCACGACCCTCGGAAAGATCCGCACGAGCAATTGCCCGACCGACGCTCGAGCCCGACGAACGGGCCGACAACAGTTGACCGCGAGCATCGGTCCCGTAAGGATGGTAGCGCTCGCAGCAGTCACGTTGGCACCGCGAAACAGCTGGAGAAAAGCCGCTAAATCTCGACCGTGAGATCCGGGTACGTGCCGTCGCACCGCTTGTGGCTGTGGTTTATTTTTCTTGTGTTTTCGTATTTTTTGTTTTACCGTTTCATTCAAGTGTGTGTGTGTGTGTGTGTGTGTTCGCTCGGGCGATGTGTGATCTGGGTGGATTTTTACGACTCTGCCATACGGAGGATTTCGGCGGGGAGATGATTATCCGTTATGAGTTATTGTGGCTTTCTCGTGTAGAACGTGGCGAACTATTTTTGGAATTTCCGCCTCCACACACGTCACCGTCATATAGTGAGGCTGTGCGAGAAAGTGCGATATACAATAAAACGCGAGAAAAAAGTGCCAGGCGGGCAGCACGACTATTCCCGTGGGTATGGAAAATACCCTTTGTGCTAGTGGACGCCACGGTGCTTAGAAAGTAATTAATCGTTAAGAGTGTCACAATCGTTTCTGTCTCCGTTCCGGTTTGGCTGTGGTGGTAACGGTATCAAAATAATAGAGCGAATGTGTAAGCGACCCACCAACTCTGTGCGCGAACGTTGCGTATTTTTTCGTTCTGTCAGGGAAAGAATTTTACCGCTGTATGACTTGTTGCTTTCCCACATCTCACCCGAAAGGACCGGCGTTTGTGTCAGAAAAAAAGGCCACAGTAGCTCGAGGCACCGTTATTGCACGATTGCCACCATTGTGTGGCTTTAATAATGCGGAAAAGTGGACTGGAGAAGCAGAAAAAAGTGTGAAAATGAATTGTTGAAAAAAATAGAAAAGGATGAAAATTACTTATTTCGGCAATAAATCATCAAAGTAGCCATTTCTGCCGAAGGTTGCGAAACATTAAGCACCGATCAGTCTTATCGAAGCAGGCGAATTTGCAACCGAAGCGAAAGTGTAGCTTGCGAAACTTGACACTCATTAATCATGCATTCCAAGCACAGATCAAACACGGGACACTCACTTTGGGGCGTGAAATGGAAAGCGAACTTCTTGGTAGACGCATACTCTTGTTGTCTGCTTTCAACGACTGCTCCCACTGGACGGGATACTTCAAATTACAATTTTCAGTGAGAGATAATCGTTCCATTTTTTTCAGTCTTCCAAGAACATGTTTACGCAGAATGCTACAGTTTTGCTGATTATGTTCACGGTAGAGTTTGGCAAAAAGTGGTCAGCAACGCGGTATCGTGAAGGTGTTGCGGTCGCCTCTATGTAATCAAAGTTTGTGGTTTGTTGGAAGAAGTTGAATACACTCACGAATGGTTTCAAAGATGTTTCTAACGTATTTTATAGCTTTAAAATTGAGTCATGCTTTTTCTGTGCCATTAAAAGTTGCAGCATACATTTAGAAATTTGTGCTGCAATAATTCATCACAGACTACACAGACATTTCAAAAATTTTCACTGTACCGCAATCAGTTTTAAATCTTGCAGGAATCGGTAGTAGTCTAATTACATTACGTAGAATAAGTATATAAATTGCACACGTGATTGGTGTTGCAAATTATGAGGAGTCCTCCTTGTTGCAAATTATGAGGAGTAAGTGTTCAAACATAGTTTGCAGATAAACGAGATACAATGCAAGTTGATGATGGACCTACCTAACAACCTGTCTACGTGGGGCTGTCGTACAGATATGTGTTCCAATGTGTTTTTGAATTCGTCTAGAACTTAACTTATCTTGAGTAAAATGCCTACTCCGAAAACAACGTTAATGCTAAACCTAGACATGAAACTTATCCGAACCCTCATGGAAGATGTTCATGAGAATTATTGGTGTGGAATGGTATGTTGGCGTTTAGTACGATGAACTCACTGTTGAGCCGTCCAGATGGACTGAGGAGGTGTCGAAAGCCCATAATGAGATGCATATATGATGATGAATCTTCCACCATAACTGCTATCGCTTGGCTGACGACGGCGTGCGACCGTGAGCGATTTCAGACATTTTTTAGCAAGTTAAAACCTTAAACCGGTAGAAGCGTCTGCAATAACTATCTAAAATGAATCGGATATTTTGATCCAATTCTTTCTTTTCTTTTATATCATTTCCTTTAATATCAACGTAGCAAACAGTGTTAAGCATAATGTTTTCATGTATAATTGTGTTTCAATTCAATACATAGATTACGTCGAAGTTCGCACCTATAGGTTAGGAGTAACCGTAACTTAAAGATAAAATGTGGCATCTGCCAATGAATTACATATTGGGAATTTAGGAAATAAAATTGAGGACACACAAATGAGCTGCCTTAAATTGCACAATTGATATTAACTACTACGAAAAGACTAAACAGATGATGATGATAACCTCTTGGGATAAACAAAGTTTAAACAAAGTTTGGATCAAAATTATTAAAACTGAAAACTATGTTGCCGAAATAAAAATAAGCAGCTGTTGTGACTCAAATAACGCGAAGAAACAGTAAAGTTTCCATTAAACAATCCATTTATTAGCGGCCTCTTAGCTCTACATAGCAGCGATTCACAATAGATGGCAGGAATGTCCCCAAATATCCGATCTCTGTAATTAATCTGTTGATCGGATTGCATAGCATAGTGACAACATAGTTTGCTTCTGGAAACGTGTAGGGAAGAAGAGATTAGTGGAGCAATATGTTGTGAGAAGGGAAATACGCATAAAAAAGATGAGAAGGTTACGCTCATGTATAGCAGAAAATTCTATAGAAATACCTCAGCCGCTCTCTTGTTTCGGTTCATTCGACTATGAACACACAATATATAAAAAAAACGATTCACTCCATATCCATGTCAATATGAGATTTTTTTTAAACATGTTCCATGCTTTGCTTGCAATTGTGAGCAAACGCACTAGGAATTTACTTGTAGATATTCAACAGATCAACAGATTCAAAACTAAGCTCAACCAAATTACTATAGTTATATGTAGTACGTGCTATTAACGTATTAACATTTGCCATAGACAATTGCAAAAACAATTGCCATAGAAGAACATGGTATAGTTAGGTTTCAAGCGTTTTTTGTGTTCGTAAGTTCTGAAAAACTGTCCCTTTGTGCTGGTAAATGTAATAAGAGCTTTAAAAAAATATCCGTAGTCTTTGAAGTGGTTTATCATTATTGTAGTGTGTAATGAATTTGTACTTGAGGCGTTATCCCAATCGATCAACAATTGCCAATAAATGCTTTCTTGATGTCAATGTTGCACATTAGGAGTATTCGATCCGTTTGGCCGTTAGTATTAAAATAAATGTTAAAATATAAAATAACCAATATTTACAACAACCGCTAAAATAATTCAAAAGGGAACAAACTGCAAGACCGAAGGTTAAAGATGCAGAGACAATCGCTTGAAAAACTCTATAAGGGAAAAGCTAAACATGCTATGCTAAATTTTAATTATTTTTCTGTCTCTCTATCTCTCCGCTCTCTTTTTCTCTCTCTCAGACACACACACACGAGCTTAGCAATGTAAATAGTCAAGTGTGTACCTGTACCGCAAAGTTGCTGCAGCATTCAGAAAGTTGTGATTGATTTTTTTTTGCTCCCTTCTGCTTGTTTACAAATTCACTTCAATGCCAACGAGTACCCACACATAAAGACCACCAAATTGCTGCTATAAAACTCAAACCAGTAAACAACGTGTTGCAGCATCGTTACCATTTAGCTGAAGCCAGTCCGACCGTTCTTACTCATCGTTACCACGCTGAAGTAGGAGTAACGTAAATTTGATTCAAATGCTCCGTCCCCGAGGGAGAAGGGCAGATTGGGTGTTGGACATGACCACCCATGCCAGCAGCTGCGCCATTCCATCGGTTCATCCGCGTACGGAACGGACTGCAGTGTTTGCAGAACACGGCAGGACACAAAAGAAGCTGATAACCAAGCCCCAACCCCCTCGTTCACCAAAACCCGTTCCGTTCGTAATTTTGCTGCTCCACACATTCGCGTCCACCGAGCCAGAAAGACGCACCGCTATCAGGATGTGTTTATCTTTTTCCAGCTCGTTTTCCTTTTTTACGCTTTATGTTTCTCGCATTGCCCCTCTTTCACACACACACACACACACACACTCTCTCTCTCTTTGTCTATACCACCCTCTCCCCCTCCCCTCCACCTGCTTCTATCGTCCGGCGAATGAAATATTTTACCGTGGCAATTTTTTCATCGGTCGAACGGTACACGGGATGAGAGCTTTCATTAAGGAGCGGAATAATGGTACGAAATAAAAAAAATCACCGCGTGTGTGTGCAGGCCTATAAGGAACGTGCGGCCGTTCTGTGTATGGATGGATTATGGCGCTAGAGTGTGCACACGACCTGGGGGACTACCGTTGACGCAATCGTCTGCCGTGGGCTGCAGAAAGGGTGGGGGGGGAGGGTGCGGGAGGTGGTGCTAAGAAGCCGGCCGAGCGGTCGATGCATTCAGCATTGCATTCAGTACCCACCACCGCTGGTGAGAAACATTATGTTAAAACAGAACAATAGCGTTCATTAAAGTTGGATGGTAGGTGAACGTGAAAAACGAATCCCTGAAGATGGCCTGCAATTTCAAACACGCGCTCATACACGCTCAGCCGTAGAAAAAAATATCATCCCAGCACTTATGCACCCGCCCCGGAGTGGTGGAGGCTGTGAGCACAAGAGACCGGAATAATTTCAAAAAGTAAAAACTTAAAAAACATGGAAATAAAAACCCCCCGATCACGACGCGGGTGGAACATTTTGTGCCCAGCCCGCGCGGGTGGTTCTACGGTGTTACGGCTGACGGAAGTTGATGTTCGAGCTTTTCCGCACGTTCGTTTTTTATATATATATGTATATGTTGCCTCCGTAATGCCCGCACCAAACAATGTCCTTTGAGAGGTTGGCGAGGTGGCGTCCGCTCTAGCCGCTCCATTCATTCATTCGTTTGGCCATTTCGCAAATGGAACCAAGCGTATGAATTTAAATATGCCTTTTTGTGTGCGACCTTGGGTTTGTGTGTGCGTGTGGATTTAACATGCTTTTTGTTTCGAAAAGTTCACTCACGACCGCGTGTAATTCGACTCGTTAAAGCGAAAGCTTCACGTGAAGTTTATTTGACGCTATCTGCACTCCTGCAGCCCGGCACGGTAGGTTGGATTGCTTTATTCGTCCCATTTGTTAAACATCGCACGGCAGTGCTGCTCACCTCTGCGCCGGTACGCACTTGCTAACCGCACTCAATTACGGTCTGCTACAAACCCCCTGGGTCGAAAAGTACCACCGGGAGAGTTGCATGCTAACGACCCATATGCTGACGTGGGTCGAGCTGGACGTGGAGGCTGTCTCGTGCCGTGTGCGACTTTCTGCTGCACGGGTCCGCATTCCCGTGATGCGTGGAGATGGGTTTGCTAGACACAGTTGTTATAAACGATTACCAGTGACGAGCATCCAAATCTGTCAATTGCTCGACTCGTCAGATGGTTGATGTTGCTTGTCATATGGAGATTAATTTCATCGGAGTACTGTAACGAATAGTAAGTGACCCTTTGAGAGTTATGCTGCGAGTGATTCTAATGTATTTCGATACTATATTCTAGCATTTCAATAATAGCAAAGCAGAAAGTGGCGTATTACTGCTCTCTAGCTCTAGCAAAACTGATCTCCTTTGCAATACAGTCCGTAACATAACTATACGACTAGATGTTTATTGGGAATAAAACGGACACTTGAAGAAACAGATGCAAATGAAAGATGTAGTTCATGACAAAAAACGTGATTTGCATGATTTTTTCACATTTTTACAAACACTTACTTTCTTGCTACTTACTACTTTTTTCACCATGGTGAAATTAGTTTTCTTGAGTCGAACAACCTTCTTAAAGTTCGAAAAAATACTGGAATAGTATCTATTTTTATCATAATCCATAAACATAACCCTTTAACCCATGTACAAAAGTTGTTGATCCAACACCCGCGAGATATATTAAAAATAATAACTAAAGGAGCCAGAAATTGCATTTTTGCTATGTTAGTCGTTTTAAATACTCGTAAAACCCGAAAACCAAAGGCATCAATGAACCAGTAACCAGGACATATTTGTGAAATAGTTGTAAGAGTATGTATAAAAAACCGTGATGTATCCATTTTCCTTTTCCTGCGACGAAGTGCGACTATCCTGATTTTGTTATTTACTACAACTTTATGGAACATCTCTTTCATCTATCTCTTCAAATCTCTTGTAGTATTCTACAAACTGAATTGATATAATCTTGTTATACGGGCTGTACATTACAGAATTATATGAGAATAATAGCATGATTCCTGATTTATGAATCATCTTCAATTATTTCTGCGTTCTCAAACATTTTTTTTGTTTATTAGTTAGGTTAACAAATGCACTTTATATATATTTATTTATATAGATTATTTGATTAGCATAATTTGTGATTAATCATGTGATTAATAATATTAATACTAATAATAATCTATTGTTAGGAAAAACTGAATAAACCCCGAACATATGCGTGATAAATGTCATTCACAATCAAAACAAAACAATCCTCGTTTTGTACGTGAAACCATTAACCTCACACTTACATAAAAAGTACTGCACTTGTATGAAATTAGTTTTCTCTCTCTCTCTTTCTCTCTCTCTCTTTCTCTCTCTCTCTTTCTTTCTCTCTCTCTCTCTCTCTCTCTATGTCTTTCTATCTCTATATTCAATACATCATTCTCTCTATGTCTTTCTATCTCTATATTCAATACATCATTTGCATTGCGGTGCATAATCATCATTTAAATTGAAAGCACACACAATTGAAAACGTTGAGCGAAAATATTACAGCAAGATTCTTTCGCAGCGGTAACGTACGGCTTCACGTGGCTTCTTTTACTCGCACCTGTGGTATCTTGTCCGCTCCATTGCCGTGTTCGATTGCCTTGTCAGTTTAATGGGATTGCCGTGGTGTTGTTTCTTGTTTTGCTACTAGCTTCAAACGCCCATCGATACGATGACGTGCCCAATGACATCCAGCACAGTCCAGATATAGAATGGAGCATAATCCGAGCGCAACAAATAGAAGCCGCTACAGGTGATCGGTCGCTGCAGGTTGATGGACGTGCCATAATGGTTTACCGGCTGGCGAAAGGGGAACATTTTATCATCTGCAATTAGTAGCCCTGACATCGGGGGTTCCAATAGCCAAGTCGTTGGAGCGTCGGTTCATCGCCACTTCGATAACTATATTGTGCAGCGTCGTTATCGGCGGTTACGAGTGAATATTTCGCTGTACGACTAACCAGACGTAAACCCTGCCTGTGGTTGTCCTCACCGTCCTCACCTCACCGTCAGCGTTTGGCCTGCACCTTGGATAGCTGCGTACCAACGCACCAACGAAATTCCCTTTTATGGGTACATTTTGGCATATTCCGCTCGCAGGCTTATCGGCAGCACCGGCCTGCACCCAGTATTTTGCTGCCCGTGTCGTATAATAAAACCAATCCCAAATCCCCGTTGGTCTATCTTTCGGAAACAATTGGTCAACATTGTTTTTCCCCGTCCCGAGAGTAAACCTGCATTATCCCGAAGGTTGTTATTAACTATGAAAAAGGGACGAACTACAAGACCCTCGTGGCCTTTTGGAAATAACGGATCAAATATTTACAATCGAAATGAGCGGATTCCAATATGAGCACGTTTTTCGCTCTTTGTGCAAAAGGTTCGCTTGAGGAATGGTTTAAACCTTTGATTTGCTTATGCTTTACATTCATGTTGCACATGATTTGTTGATTTCAGGAGGTGTAGAATAGATAAAGAAACATCAATTTTATCTCTTCATATATCAAATCAATGATATGATTGATAGATATATCATTGATATGTCTATTGATCAATGATAGATTGATATAATCGCGTTTATGCCAGGAATAAAATAAAGACCATGTAAAGAGTTACCGAAAGGATATTTTTCCGAAAAAAGCAATAAAGAGATACACAAAAGTTACACCTCATGATACCAACACACATTTGGCATCCTTGACTGAAAAGATCAAAGCTAAAGAAATGAATCCCTCGAATTCGTATTACATTTTTGCATGAACTTTCTCGAGGATTCCGCAAAAAACCCAAACAAGTTGCTTCCTAAAATGTGGGTAACGCTAACGTAGCGCACCAACAAATCAAACGAAATAATTTATATCCCTTCTTTGCCAGACCAGCGCCGTGGTGCCATGCAGACGGAATGTCGATAGGCTTGGCCCACGTTCGGGAAAATTGTAATCATATTCTCCCGACGGATGGAAGAAGCTAAATACAGAGAACCGCGCAAATGATGAAAGCTCCGTAAATGACTCCACCGCTTAGCCGATCTCATCCCGCAGAATCGCACTAGGTTGTAGGGGGAAAAAGTAGTTCTCTTTTATTTTCATTCGTTTGAAAGCATCCACCAAATATTCCAGTCACTGACAACACGATTGAATTGCCTGCTCGCATTTTAATAGCTCGACACAGCTTTGCAAGAACGTCAAAAAGGACTAGCGTCACGGTGGATACGGATACACAGGCATGGAGCTTCGTACAGCGTTTCTCGTGAACAATCTTGAGCCTGGAGGTCAGTGATTGAGTGCTTGTTTACACAAATCCCCGCTGAACTCGCGTCGTAGCGCCTTCCCGTTTCATCGAGGAAAATGCGCTACATCCAAATAATCGACAATATTAATCCATTACCGCCGGGATCCGTGGGCCTCCGTTCTGTGTTCTGTCGCCGGCACACAGGCACTCTGTTTTTCTTCGCGCAATGGCCGTCGGTTGTTTTTGCAACCGGCAACCGTCCGTTGTCGGGTGGCCGTCAACCGACACACAGTCCACGAAAGTCATAGCCATCATAGCGAACCCATGTCCGACGGTGTCGATTCCGTCCGCGAATGGCACTCAATAGCTCCAGTTTCGGTACCGGAAATTAAAATAAAAGCCCGTGCTCAACCGCATCAACCACCACCGTGATGGATTAGGCACGGGTCGCTCCATAGTTGTACGTTTTATTTCCTGCCACGATCAAGCCACCCGCGTTTTTCCTCCGCATAAATGACTCCATTACAGCGAAACGGTCAAAGTTTGTTTTATGGTTTGTGTAATTTCATCTACCGGGACCACAATTTCCTGCGTCTGGTTTTCGCAGTATCTGCGAAGATCCAGGCTGAGTTTACATAGCATCGAGATCCTTCGGCTTCCCTCCGGGCTCAACACCGCAGAAACAACAACTTTTCTTCTTTCCGTTCCGTTCCGAATGTACCGTGGGTGGATTTAAATTTAAGTAAAAAATATAGTCGTTGGAATTCGGGCAAAGATTGTTAACGTTCATAACAAAGCGTTGCTCGAGTTCAAATTACATCCGTGATGGTTTTCGAATATCCATTATTCCATCCATTAGATCCAGTTTTCAAAATCAGACACATTGTAGAAATTGTTTCATGATGAACAGATAAATAGCCTACAACGATCGTAAAACTAAATAAAAAACTTTTTTTTAAGGCTTTGCTTCCAGCTGTGTTTAGTGCCAAAGTTTTGCTTACGCTTGCTACGAACTGAAATTAACATGATACTTTGTGGCTGTTTTTTCCTACCAAGCTTATGATAGCAGCCGAAGTTGTCACCGATTTTAAAATTAAACTGCCTTTTCAAGATTCATTGTATTTCTAATATAGAATTTAACTTTTTTCAACCGTGAGAGATAAAAACACTTTTTTTGTAGAATACAACCAGCCGAGAAACAACCAAATAGTTGAAGAATAAAAGAGAAAGACTTCATTTATAAATTTAAAATGACATATTTTATGTTTTTTGCATCTTTATTGCTGTCGCGTTATTGACTACCAGCTCGACGGTTGTCGTATTGACAGATGTATTTACATTATGCATTTACACATTAATCAGACGAAATAAAATTACCATTATTTTATAGACAATGGACAACATAATCTAACATTTGAATCTGATTTATAAGACGTGTTTAAAGTGTAAAAACATAATGTTGCATTATGGAAATTTGCCCTCATAGACACGCACGCAGCACATGCACGCCAACAAACACATTACTCTTGAGGAGCATCAGGTCACTGGACTTTTTTACACTCATTTCTTTCTCATGCGTCTTTCAAATTCCCAACGTTAAAAGCCTTCCAAAGATAGCTTTGGTTTCGATTTCTATCTTTGACTATCCTCACATTTATTTATAGTTTCAATGTTTTTTTTTTAAATATGCTCCGTTTTGACGGCTAAGAGGGCACGAAGAATTACCAAACTGACGATTACTGAAATATATAAAATGAAAAGCATCGTGTGAAGAGTCAATACATAGATTTTAGATTTTGCTGTGCGACGAAATTTGACCGTTCCTGCTAACTTGATTGCATAAGGTATTCCTGTCTCGTTTTGCATCAATACTAACTAGCGCTTAAATCAATTTCAACTAGATGTTGGCGACATGCTGAGATGCTACGTTACGATATTTTGACCCTAATTGTTGCCGGTTGAAGTTTTCACGTATATCCATAAAGTGCAGTTTTACCAGGCTTGGTAAAATGATATAATTGGTTTTCTGGTTCATTTTTTGCAAAGTTTATAGCTATGCCACCGAATAGGATAGTTAGGCATTTCAATTCATCAGAAACTATTTTCAAACAAAGATTTTACGTTCGTAGCTCGACTTTCATATTTGTATTGCTAACAATAAAAATTCTCTAAAGAACTTGAGGCAAGCGAAGTTGCCGACCAAAAGAGAGAAACAGGGTATAGAAAAACACCGAAATCGAAACTCTTATTTTCCTTCATCTGCTTATTATTAAGCTGCGCTGAACGCGAGCAGTGGTTGCCAGCTAATCATCGTAGCTTATGTACTGAAATTATAACCTAACGCTGCGATACATAAGCGATGTTTACAAGCAATTTTTATTCCTAATAACAATTTCTTTAGAGGTGTACCACCTATAAGCTCCCATCCCATTGGTTTTGCATCATTAATCGAATAGCGTTCGCGTATCGTAAAGCTTCAGGGGCATACCTTTCTTAAGAATTTTTTCGAGCACTCTACAGCTGAGAAATTGAACACCTGGAGTTCACCTTTTCCCATTCGCCTCGCACCCAGTGCCGAATATTTTTGCCTCTAATAACACTCATGTGCAAACAAACGTCAAGCACGCATTGCACACCGTACCGAAAGCTGCAGCTTTCTTCGCTTAGTATGCAAGCTGGGCGCAGAAAAGCAAGCTTTGTGGTGTTTGCCTTCTCGACGATGAAGTTTGAGCCCGCAGGCGACGCGAAAGAATTGGGCCAGTCCAAAGAATCTCCGTGCACGACGTATGCGTATTACATGCACGTCGGGCTAATCTCCTTTCCCGTCCGCTTGCGACCACGACGACCACGAGTAGACGACGCGGTGGGATGGGAACGCGAAAGACGATGGTTGCCTTCTTTAAACCGGCGTGGTGCTTGCGTGGCACAACAGCGGAAGATTGCGCCCGCCTGTTGGTCTTGTGGAACGGTGTTGTGGAATTATGTGTTTGCTATATGTTGCCTCTGTTAGGCTTGAGATGAAGCGCCAAGCAAATCTTGTTGGGCAATATGTCACAGACAAAGTTGGCTGGCAAAGCACACATTCCTCTTTTAAGCACTGCAAATTAAACCATCATCATGCCGCCGCATCTCATTGGATTTGGGCTGAAAGGTACATTACGTTCCATTGGAAGAGAAGAGAAAAAAACGGAAGAAGTGATGAACCGCAACACATAAAATCCAATTTGGGGCACATGTAGCATATACGCTCCATCTACGCGGTTCGGCCAAATCAAGGCTACTAAAAATCTACAGCCGACTCCAGGCATGATTTTCCGGGGTATTGTGGATGGAAATTTGTTAGCTTTTTATTTGTTTACTAGAAATGTTTTGAAAAACAAACTCACATGCAAGACAATTCAATTATCCGACCGATTACGATCTGGAAATCAGATTGGTGCTGTTCAAAATGCATATATCAGGTTTGCACAATAACTTCAATTTTTTAAAGTATGATATACAACATATTTAAGCCGTAATCCAAAAGGAAGTCTTAGTAACGTAAGCAAAGTTGAAGTAGTCATTCTGGTTCTAGTTCTGGCAGATTAGAAAGGGCCGCGTAGATAGGTAGCTTTCTTCCTACCCTAGCAAACTTTAGTTCAAGTAAGCAGCTTTTTTTCGTTTAGTTAACCGGCTTACTTCCATTGGAAATAGTATGTGGATAAAACAATACAGTACCAAATTGTGTTGGAAAGTTTGTAATCACTGATAAAGTGGTAGGCTTCCGCAAGCAGTACAACATGAAGTATCAATTTAACTTTTCCATCTTCTCAGAATTCATGTCTGAAACCGATCTCACAAAGTAAAATGTATATGCTTGTTTGGAGCTCAGGTGGCTAAATCATATTGTCGTTTACCAGAAACCACATAACGGTCTTTCCTTCGCAGGACAACGCCACGACTCTTTCAGGCAATTCCTCTGTAAAATGTGTGCAATCAAGTGATGTTTATGAGCAACCATTATCAGCCCGCGTGTTCATCGGGAGATATTAAATAGTCACTCATTAGGACTCATTAATTGTTTAGAAAAGTTTTGTTATAAGTTGTCATTTCCAGTAAATGAATTTCATATTTTCCGTTCGTGGGGAAAATCGGTCGGTCTTCCTAATAAACTCCACATCGTTTGCTAATGAACACATTATTCAATCTCTGTTGGAGGTGTTGATTAAACTTGAGGAAAAGGCAGAAAAGACGCGCTAAATTATTGCGCACAATTTGCAACGCTTTCGTATTTCCATAACATCAATGGTGTCGAATCAAATGGTGGTTCTGTTGCACGTCCTTCCTTCCAGCACCGGGGCACGATTCTTGTGAAAATGACCACTGCAAAATATCTGGCGTTTTTTACTACCTTTTTGTTTTTTTTAGGTTCAATTTTCCCTAACGAAGTTCCGACCAGGTGAATGTTGGGCCAAATTTGTAGCACCGTAACGATGTTGCACAACTGCTCACCAGCAAACTTGTCTGTCCCGCTCAAAAATGAAGGGCCCTTCATGTTCCGTTCGTGGTTGATTGATTTTTGTTTTCACGCTTCCGTCCGGGGAAGCCAGTTTTCTTTTTGCTACCTCCGTCGGAAGGAATATTTGGCTTTGAAAAAAAAAGGAAAGCACTTCCACACCAAGATCGCAATTGCGTCTGGTACAGGGATGGCGCCGGATCACCGCTCGCACTCTTTTCGCGCCCTTTCTCTTTTTGCGCGAACGAAGAGCGAGTTAATTGGAAATAATTTAATTTTACACTTTCTCATCACACGACCCTGAATGAGCGGAGAATATTCGCTTAATTATGTAAACGGTACCGCTGGGGAGTTCGATTCTGTTCGAATGCCAATGGAGGCACCGTTGATGTGTATTCCATTTGGCGATAGGGCACGGTACTTTGCTGTATTCTTCCTCGTGGTATCGCTCGCAACCTCTTGTTCGTCCTCCCCATAAGGGAGCCTCGATAATGCTCGAAGGATTAGTTATTGCGACGGGAGCAATTCCGGGGAGCGCAGCTGAGCTCGGTGAAAATAATTGCCGGTGGCGTAAGACGCTTCGCGCTTGCTGGTGTTCCATTTTCTAGGAAACTTTCAGGTTGTGTGTATTGTGTGAGTGCGACTGTGTGCCAGTGCTATCCAAAAACACTAGACATTTTTAGCAAGCGTTTGCAAAGACATTCGATTCCCGGTCTAATGCGGGATGAAATTTCCAACATGACGTGGAAAATATGCAATCCCTTTTCCCCTCATTACCGAGAATGATTAAGTGCAAATTTGATTTCGCTCGCAAAATGTATGTTAAGCCCGCCCCAGACAAAGTTGAGCCTCTTTCGGGTGATCGGGCAGATAATCAAGGGCGTACTTGGGATAAAACACATTCCACTTGACGCGTTCTGAGAGCGGGACCAGCTGGCATTCGGTCTGAAGTGGGGGGAGCTCTCTCGAGACACATCGGGGTTGCCGGTACAGATTTGCTGCAAAATCCAATCGGAACATTCATTTTTCCCTAACGAGCATACGATTGATCCAATTTGGGGACCAGGGATAGGTATGGAAACGGCTGCGTAAAGAAACGTTATTATTGACAAAATAATAACTATAATCTTGATCATTTTCTCGTTTCTGGTATGAATCGTACCATATTATGTTTCTATTTTCGACAATTATTGAAAGCTCATAGCAAGAGCAATATCAAACCGAGATTATGAACTGCAAGACATCGTCCAAGATGGAACACACTTTCCTGGCAACTCGACATTCAATTATATAAGAGCTTATAACTAATAAACATTTGCGGATTGCCCTATCTAAAAAACGGAAATGCTAATGAATAATTGAGACTCCTCAAATATAAAATATGGTGTTCTGAAATAACATATTAGCTATTTTTAGTTTCGGAAGTGGTTTTATGCGTTGCCAACTGCATTGGTTGTAATAATAATACTCCAACATATGTTTGATGGTACCCACATCTTAATCAATGGATGCATTTCTTAATCTCTTTCTTACTTATTTGCCTCTTTATACTTCACCTCAATCCCCCCTTTATCGACAATGTGATGAAAACCATGCGTCGAGATTGCGAATATGTGGCATGATCTGATCAGTGTGTATGCTGAGTACATCTCTGTGGTGACTAATATCTACCCATAAAATCGCCCAGATAGGTGAAGCGCTCAAGACATTTGGTAGAATCTTCGAGCTCGATATCAGACATAGCAGTGACTATGGTTCAGTGACCTACTGTCCTATGTCGGAAAGTTGCAAGACAGGGGTGTCTACGTGTTGGAGCTCTGGCAATCATTTATGTTGGAAACACTGTGAACATCACATCTGTTTCTTCAACGTACCCATGCTTAAGAAAAGTCATCCAGCAATAAGGCTTATTCAACTTTATCACTCGATACGCTAGCGAAGAGGTTGTCGTAAGCGAAAGTACGGTTGGAGAACCCATCAGTGAACGCAGTACGCTGTTCCTGTTGACAAACGAGAAGATCGTATGATCTGCTGCATCATGTAAATCGCGTCTCGATCTCGTCATATTTTTATTTCCCCAAAATAGACACTCAGAAACACAATTTTGTTTTCTGAAGCAGTGTGACGTTGTCTACGTTCTCGTTTGGTTTGTTGCGTTAGCCTGTATCAGGTTACATAATTTCACACTGTAAAAATTCTTTGTTTGTTTGCCAGGATGACATACCTCATTGCAAACAATGATTGTGGGAACGAGGTAGAAGTCCTACGTCATTTAAAACAATTTTTTATAGTGTTTCAAATGATAAATTTTGTATAGATTCAAATGATAACACGTGTTTTGTTAAAAAAAAAACTTATATGGCTTTGGTGTTGTTTGTTAACAGTCAATTCAACATGTTAACAACAATTAATAAAACACCGGTAATGTATATTCTATTGATCATTTATGTGATTAACGATGAACGATGAGTATTTACGTTGCATCATCATGCTTCCTAGTTGGTGTATGCAAACAGTAAACTAGCTAAGCTTACCGTCAGTCTCATCAACCAGCACACGGTCATCCCACCCAATGTCTCATCGAATATTGATACAGAAATGAGAATAAAGAACTTTTCGTCAACCGCACTGTGCATTGAACGAAATGTACCAAAAACTTAGGCGCTTATTGCGCGCACTGAATCATTTAGACGAGTTTTTCCCCCTTTATTATCTCTCCTTGCTTCATATCTTATCTCGGATGGTTTCAATCCCTTTTCCGATGGGATAGCGTCTGGAGCAAAGCACTCCCGGGCGATACTTCGGAGGAAACTCTTCTACGCTAAACAAACTTCCTCGTTTGCCCTTCCACGTATGGTAGTGTGATCTGAAATTGATTTACCATCTTGTTCCTTCCGGTTGATCGAAATCGTACAGTTCTTCTGCGCCAGCACCATCAATCACGAAGATGAGCAGCGCACGAAGGGAAGGAAATCGAATCTCACTCATGCGTCACACAGCGTACGAATTTATTCTGCCGCCGAAAAAAAATTCTCCTTCCGTAGTCCGTACGTTCGGTGCACAATCACAAACAAATTGTAAGCCTTGAAACGACCCGTGATCGTATTGTTTAATTCGCATTTCCTGGCTCTCTTGGTACCGAGGTATCAAGCCATCTATTTTGATTTCATGAAATTTTGTTTATAAAAGCGATTCTTCCCACTAACATCGAGCTTTTATTCAATTTTCTATTCACTTGGGATCACACACGTATTGCCTCGTGCTGACAAGCGGGGATGCTTAACGACGTGCAAGCTAAAAGCATAATTTCGTGTTCTTTCTTTCAACACTTATAGCTCCATGTGCGGAAGTGCCATTTCTGGACTGCCTTTCACTCGATGAAACACCACCCCCAGCAAGCCGCTAGTTGGTTACTTCGATTGTAAAAAAATATGTTCAAGACACGCCGCACGCGATAGGGTGAACAAAACCAGTCTCTAGATCGACGACAGAAATCCTTCGTCTACAAAGAGAGTGTAAAGTGAAAAAAGGCGACACGGAAGAAAGTAGATCCGGAAGCCCACAACAGACTATACGTCGCGCCCGAACTGGTGACCGGGAAGAATAAAGATAGCATGCGTGTGAGCTGCGAGTGTGTGTGTTTCAACGAGGAGTGGAAAAAAGGAATCCATCATGCAGCAATATCGCAGCAGCGCAAAAACGGGCGCGCTCCGGTTCAGCTTGGTCAAGCTAACGCGAGCTCGATAATCCATGACCGGAACCAATATTGGAAGTGTGGCGGTGAAACCAAGCACACGATTTGAGTAGGAGAAAATCCGTGTGAAGTCGAACGTGTTCCAAACCACTTTTCATCGCTTCGCCCTTTGCTGCCGCCCCATTCTAGTATGCGTAGTCGTAAAAAAGCGGCAATAGCAGTAAAGTAAGATATCGTTTCAGCAGATTGGCTACATCTTTGCACCAGACAACAAAATGCTGCCGTGAACGGAAGTGAGAACGCACACCCCCTCGTGCATGTCTGTGTTTATGTGTGTGCGTCGTGTACGTCAGTGAGTCGTGTGCCCAGCCAACCCAAGCATAATATTAATCAAAACACAACAATGAGCTCAACGGAATTGGGAGAATTTGTAATAAATGTCACCGAAGGGCCAGCGTACGTTAACGGGGTGGTGGGTGTGGATGACGTCGGCGGAGTCAACATCTCGACCGCAACAACCGCCCCCCTGCTGTACTGTGGCAAAGCACTGGACGACTTTCACACCAGGTAAGACATGGTTGCCACGGCGACGCAACGCCATCGGTAGGTAGCATAAATCAGCGATATTTCTTCTCTACTTCCGGTCGTTCGGCAGCACCAGATTGCTGCGGGTCAGTTGGGAATCACGATCGCTTGGGATGGGATGGGAATGACCTTCGCTTGGGATGGGATGGGGATTCCATTTATTTCTATTAGCTGGCAATCCCTGCTCGAACAGTTTTCCGCGGTTGATTTATAGCTCGCAAGCGGTGCAGTCTATTTAAACGTTTATATTAATACGTTGATGGATCATTTAGCGATTTTGTTGTGCCATATTTGGTAGCTTATTGGAGTTTGGAAAGGTAAAAAGCTATGAATGGGATATGGGACTCCCTGCGCGCACTGTACAAGACCAAGCGTCTCCATTAGCTTTGCGGGACCGGGCGTCTCCATTAGAATTTATTCCATAAACTGTATCAGGGAAGTCTCTATAAATTTCTACTCCTTGATTGAAAAAAGCAGGCTCTAAAACTAAAAAATAAATCTATACGTTTTAAGTACGTTAGGTCTGGATGGAATATACTGTACATTTTACATGTGAACATTCGCATTGTTTCGCATTGTTTCGCATTGGCCAATATTTGAAAGTACTATTTTTACCGTTTTCTAACATAAACTCGAAGTGCAGGATAGCTTAATTCATATTAATGAACTTACTTATCGTTAAAGCTAAAAGCGATTATTTACTATTTGTCTATAACTATATTAGTAACTGCGTTAAGCATGTTACAATAGAGTTTTTAAATACAAGAGTGCGAAGGTAGCCGATCGTGTCTAGTCATGCAAACACATGTAAATCGTACTGTTGGAATTATTATAACCTTGATATTGGAATGACCTTATGACATTGGAATGACAATTGCTAAGAATATCTATGTATGTATCTATCTTTGTGTGTATGCATTATCTGGAATCAGACCTCCCAGAAGCGCTAGAAATACAGAAAATGATTATTGATTGTTGAATGATTATTGAAAAATGATTCTGGAAGTACATGTGGCGTCAACCATTCTTTTCATATACCAAATATTTCACAAAAATGTTCCTATATTTTTTACCGGAACTGCTCGTCTCATATTTAACGCGTGAGATATTTACGCAATAACGATTTCTAAAAAAAATAATCAAAATATGCCCACACCGTAGAGTCGCATATAAAAATGGAATCAATCTCGCAAGCATTCCATCAACTTATCGTAAATATAAGATATTCTGAAACAAAACTAATACGTTTGTTTGATTTCGTTTCGAGCCTTTATAGACATTGTCAAATAAATTACAGTTCAACTGAGTTTGACTACACTGAAAATAATATCCAATTATAGGTTTATAGAACGTTGAAAACTTTACATGAAAACCTTTTTTAAAACGGAGGGATATTAAGGCTTTTTCAGCGGTTCAACATCACTAGTGTTGGCAGTGAAATGGCACTTTAAAAATAAAAATATCAAATAAATTCAATGCATTTTCTTAAATCCAATAATACTTGCAATACGGTAACATGTAGGTGTAAAATAATAACCTATGACCAAATATATCGAAAACCCCACCGAATCGGCTTCCAATTTATTTCAGTATGCAGTACATAATAAAAATGAAATCAGCTGTTCATAATAATCAATATCGCCCAACCTGAAATGCCGAAACACCCCAGAGAAGATTCGCGAAAGTAAGCAAATTTAATGCCACATTGCTCCAACGCACACCTCATTGCTAACGAGCGCCGAATAATTTAGTGAGTGTTTTCAACTGCGTCAGTACACGAAAGCAGTGCTTTTTTGATCGTTCAATTCGTTGAAATATGAAGCATCACATTATTTCGCTTCATCTATTGTTCAACGACGTTGCTAATGGTAGTGCCAATGCATTATATTTCTGATGTTTCAGTTGCACACGTCAATCCAATTATTTGATCAGTTTTCACTGTCCAAATGGACTTGTCATCTAGCATACGAAATCAAACGCACGTACGTTCGGTCTAATGCAGCTTCATTTAACGTTAGAGACCGTGGACTGAATGAGCTGAAGTGATTTGTGTCGAATGATCGAACAGACGGTGAAAAATATTTTGGAGCGCGTGGAACCATTTCCATTATCAATAGTAAGAATTAGGGTATCGTATAAAAGCATAGTATATCTGTTTTCTTGAATACGTTCAATGAAGTTAAATTAAATAATGATAAACTTAAATGACAACGTTCCTAAGGGTACCTTACAAACGTTTATTTCGAGATCTATTTTTTCACTATTTTGTTTGTTTTTTCGTTCATGAAATAATATAAGTCAATGCTCGGATCCCTATTGAGCGGTAGAAATCGTGTTGCGTTACAATAATATTTATTATTACATCAACTGCAAAGTATACACCAAACCATCTTTTCACATTTACCTTCGATCGAAGGAAGGATACGAAATAGCGTTCGACGGTGATACCAAATGTCGGCGCGGACTTCTGAGGAATTTATCAAGCCCGTACCACAAAGTACGGCGCGTATCATGTGTACTCTAAGCCATCAAAATGCACGTTACGTAAAATTGCTAACGTAGACGCACGTAGGACGCACATAACCATCATCATCGTCATCGTCGTAGTCGTCGTCTTGAATCATCTGCAATACAAATGCCTTTTGTGCTCGATTCTTACCATTGGTGCAAAGTTATGTGCGTTTCGCGTAATGAAAGAACGCACAATGCCCAGAAAAAAACCCTTCATAGATGCAGTGTAAATTTGCTATCTTATACAACTTTTCGAGCAAAAACTAATACCAAACTTTCACTTCAGCAAACTTCTTTAGTATTTGTACAGTTCTTTATTATCTTGAACAAAACATGCGAGCGAGCATGTTTGTTCATTGTTTTTTTTTTGTATAATTATCATAACTGCCATGACTGCTTTTTAATATATATTTAATAACTATTATGACGATCTATCTTGTTACCAATAATTACCGCAACTTCTGCTTCGTTGGCACAACAACCTTGAACTTGGTCTACGCCTGCCTTTTATGGCTTCCATTGTTTCCATTTGTAGTTTCCATTGTAGTTTATTACTTCTCCAAAAGCTACTACTATTTTAAATTTTAATTTCCACATTTTCAAGCACATGACATAGTAGTAGCAAATAAATTATTGGATCAGTTTTGGAGCCAGACAATGTAAATTTTCGTCTTTTGGAAAGGATAAAGATATGGAATTGGTTATGTATTTACTGATTCGAACAGTTTTGCCCAACTCAACCTCTACCAATCCTCTGCACTCTGCAAGCTGCAGACCGTAACGCACGAGTTGAGTTGCAATTGGGGTTTGTTTGCCAACTTCAGGCGTCAGCACAACGTAAACATGTCAACACAAATGCTGCGCATTTGCAATGGTGTATTAACGAACCATTTCAGTACCATTGCCACTGAGGAGGTTAATCGGTTTTATTGCGTTATATAGGGATATGTGTACCATTCAGACACTTGGTTTCAAGCATGACACAGGTTAAGCAGCCATCCTAGAATTAGATTATTTTGAAAAGTATACTAATAAGTAAATCTTTCTAAATGCGGAATTTGGGTTAGGATATTGTAATCAAAACACTAAAGGATTAAGCCAAGTATCGAAGTATTGTTTAGTATCATGTTTTTATTTATAAGTATCACGGCCTTGATGGCCGTATTGTCAGTGCCTAAGTGCACTGACCGACATTTTTGTTCTAAGGGCATTTCCTCCCTGTAGTGTGACCTTATGCCGGGCTTACTCGGTTATTGTTTAGTATCATCTAATTAAAGGAAAAATATAAATATATTGATTGTATATTTGATTAACAGTGTTATGTAGCATATAACTTTTCTATTGTATCTTGTCCCATTTCAGTTACGCCAAGGTGCACGGAATCATCTGCCTGCTGGTATGCATTTTTGGCAGCATCGCCAACACACTCAACATCGTGGTGTTGACGCGACGTGAGATGCGATCACCCACCAACGCCATTCTGACGGGGTTGGCCATGGCGGATCTGCTCGTCATGCTCGACTATATGCCGTATGCAGTCAACTCCATTCCCTATCTGCAGCTCACGCGCGAGGAGCGACTCACGTATGGCTGGGCATGGTACATCATGTTCCACTCGATCTTCGCTCAGATCTGCCACACGATTTCGATCTGGCTCACGGTGACACTAGCTATCTGGCGTTACATCGCGGTCGCTTACCCGCAACGAAATCGTCAGTGGTGCGCCATGTCCAAGACGCTGGTGGCGATCTTAAGCTCCTACATCGTGTGTCCCTTTCTGGCAGTGCCGATCTACCTCTCCTTCAGCATCCAGTCCAACGTGGAGCTGCTCGGTTGCGATGGCAACACACTGACACCCGACGCTGTTGGCAATGCGACGCAAGCTCGAAACGTGACGCTTTATCGGCTCGGTACATCACAGCTGGTTCGGGATAATCCGGCTTTGCTGAATGTCAACTTCTGGATCTACAGTGTCGTCTTCAAGCTAATCCCGTGTATTGCCCTCACGATCCTCAGCCTGCGGCTTATTGGGGCGTTACTGGAAGCGAAACAGCGCCGAAGCCAACTCACCGGCACTGCTACTGGACTCAAACAGATCGTCGACGGTCGTGTAGTCGATGCGAAAAGTGGCAAACAGACCGACAAGGAGAAACAGACGGATCGAACGACGCGCATGCTGCTGGCGGTGCTGTTGCTGTTTCTCATCACCGAGTTCCCGCAGGGCATCCTCGGCCTGCTGAGCGCTGTCTTAAAGAAGGACTTTTTCTTCAACTGCTACCTCAAACTGGGTGAGTAGTAGAAACGATAGAATCTGGTCGTGGTCGCTCTGATCCCAAGGGGGGCCAGACGTATGGACGAATAAAGAATTCATGGCTCATGTCACCCATTCACGTGCAACCCATCCGGATGGAAAACAATATTCCAGATTGCTATTTCATGTTTCAAGTAGCGTCGCAAGTTTGCCTCCCTAATGATACGCACACGAACGGATGGTGCGGTGGGCGCACCTTTCGGCTATACTCCAAGGCACGCTTCCATACGTCAATTGCAGAGTGATGTGTAAAAAAAAAAACATCACAGTCCAGACGGTCTGTTGTGTGGGAAAAATAAACGACGTACTATTTGTCAGGGTGCGCGACGAAATGGCTCGACGACGACATTTCTAATATGCCTTGGGACCCCGCGAAGTACAAGCGGCTTTGCACGTTGTTTGACATGTTTGCGAAACAAAATGGCGAGACAGAAAGCTCCAAACGGCCTGGGCCATTTGTCAACTGGCATCCATTAGGCGGGAGTCCTTTATTAGGTGTAGATCTATACGAGCGCCGTGTTTGAAACAGCTCGCCAGCTGGCAGATTCTTCCTTCAACGGTGTTCGCAGCAACGCACGAGATGGACTTTGTTGATGTGCCTTTGTTATCCGTGCACCGGGCAAGCTCTTTGGCAAATCAACAAACGCTTTGCGTTGATTTATTGAGCAATTATTTTCGTGTTACAGCAGCGAAACGTGCGGGCTCCGACGAAAGCATATTGATCATTTTTTAGCTATTTCCGCTGCAGAGGTTCGCTGGGTTTCGACGGGTGGCGGGGCGAACGATCAAACATAACCATGTCGAATGATTAGCGCTAGATTTATGCATAAATACACGCTGGCAGCTGCAGCGCAAAGTTGTGTGTATCAAATTTAGGTAAACAAATGCATAGCGGGTCGATGGAACATTATTGCCTGCCAGTGAGTGAGGCAATCAGTTTACATTCCAGACACCGACAGCCGGGCGGTCCCTGCGGGCAACATACATTTCTTCTTACCTCATCTTACTAGAATTGAATTGTAAACAGATCATCGATGTTTAATGGTAGTAAGAAGTCGTTGAAGCTAGTAAGTCGGCTTGTGGTTTGCAACTAGTGACTAATATTAAATATTTTCCAGCCTATCTCCCGTAAACATAAGCAATTGATGCGTTCTACAATCAATTTAATAATGTGGTCTATATCACAATAAAACGTTGACTTCTTCGATTATTTGCAATCGCTTCTTGCAAATGCGAAAATGCACACACTGTCATTGTCCGTCGTTGTGCAAAACGGTCTACAGTATATTTACAATATAAACAGTATACACAGTATATTTTAATATACTGAGTTCGAGGCCATTTAAAACATCCAGATTTTTACTAAATTTTCGTAAGAGGTCATAGTTATATCACATGCAACCGTGTTGTCTAAAAAATAGTGATAATATTATTAAAAACACGCAAACGTCATAGACGTTTATGCTTTATTCTCAAAAAACAATTAGTCGTTTAGTATCTTACCGGACTATATTTTAAATAACTCGCACTATGTGTTATCGTGCATGCATCACTATACGTTTCCTTACTCCATTTATCTTTCTGCATTACTCCAATACTCTTCTCGAGCATAGTAATGTTTCATTCTGATTCACAATAATACATACTCACTCACATTCTTGTCAGCCAGGATCACGTGGAACAGTGGTTTGACGAATGTTCTCAAATTGCTCGTAATGCTCGTTTCGTTCCAGGTGACGTAATGGACGTGCTAGCGTTGGTCAACTCAGCGATAAACTTCATACTCTACTGCTCGATGAGCCGCCAGTTCCGTAGCACCTTCAACGATCTGTTCCGCCCGCGCATCCTGGACCGCTGGATGGCAGTGCCACAGGGTGAGGACGATCCTGCTGGTCGTGGCCAACACCAGGACGGTGCGACTACGCAGATTACCCAGATATAGCGCACGCCGGGACGTCCTAATGGCCATTGCCACGGTTGCTTTGGACAGTTTGCGACCGCACTGGCGGGAGTTTTAATTAGCAATCGGCAAACATCGAGCCGTGACGACTGTGCAATGCTCTAGCGACGTCCCGCTACACTACTACTACGCTCTCAGACGCGTACCCTTTCACCAGGCGGGCTTCTGGCAGTCACTGAACCTAAACTAGCCTACTATTTCGGCTGAGCAAGCGGAACCTCTAGAAACAGCTCGCTTCGTCCGGCGTCTAATTACTTCAGCAAGGCGAGAAGCCCTGTGGCGCTAGATCGCCTTCACTACCGTTTGGCGATTAGTAGCAACTATTAGCTGATAATGAATACTACACACTCACACTGGGCACAAATGAAATCGAACCATCGAAAAGAATGGGTTTTCTAATAAAACTGTTGCTTTTGTTACTACCGCTTATCGCGCATTCGCAGAGTTGAGTATTTTATCGAGAAGTGCAGCTGCGTTTCCACACGGAGCCACACAATAAAGCTATGATAGTCTATTAAACAGTAAGCCGTAAACGCTTCAATCGGAACTGGTTGTAGCAAACATGTAAACCAAACGAGAGACAGCAAAAGTGATCAGCAAAGCCAGTTTCACACAAGCTCCGGGCCAGCTTATTTCAAAGGCTTTGCAGTTTAGGTGTATAAATGTATTCGGTCTCCACCGCGATGGGCCAGTGATCCGGGTCGTTCAATTTAACAAGCACATATTGTACAAAAATGAATTATGTGAGTGATGCTTGTATTGAAGCTACGCTGATTGCTGAAGATTGCGTTTCATTCATTTGGTTACGATAGTGTTGGCGAAACTCGAGTTTGATCGACACGTTGGAGGCTTCAACGCCTTAGCAGTCTAGTTTTAGCAATTAACTAATAAGTAGAGTTGATATACGTGTATTATATTTTTATGTTACTACATTTGTCAAAAATAATAATAAAGCGTTGCGTTATTAACTACATGCCTTTCAGATTATATTGAAGCGCAGATGTATTATCTTCCCCGAATGATTTCGTTTCCCAAACCGAACCGAAAACATCAAACGCAGCTACGGAATGGGTAACTATTTTTGTAGATCTCTCCCTATTCTAATAGCATACAGAGTATCCCCAACCACCACAGTTTCTTATACAACAACAAATAATATTATATTGGCGGTATTTGCGCGCCCGATAATAAAACATTTTAGGGTGTCGGACAGTTCGTAATAAAATCATTCCACCATTTTTCATGGCTTCTTATCTCATCTCAATAGCGCTCTCTTAAAACGCATCCATAAAATATGGCAATTCAATATCCACCGTAGTGCTCTCGAGCAAATCCTTCATTCTGGATACTTTGGAAAACTTTCCTAGTGGAACTCATCGAAAAGTCTTCGTAAACAGCCAGTAAAATGTTTGATGGATTTTTTTTCTCGGGTCAAGAATTGTTTGTCTTGGGTTGGCGCTTCCGAGATAAAACTTTGAAATGCCATGCAATTGATCCGAGTTTTTCTTTTTGTATTTCTGATCGGATGTCAGCACGGCACCTGATCTATCGAACTGACTGGTAGGTTTATCAGCAGCGATAACTATTGGAAAACATTTCTCATAACTCTACATTATGCATGCACATTGACATTTCAACGAACGAATCAATTACATCTTGATAGGAAACTTAACTCTTTTGTAAATACTAATTGATTCATCCATCATATTACAAGTGGTAGACTTCAATGGTCGTACAAAAAGCAGGCAAAAAAGTATATAATATGTTTTATAACCTAGATTAATATTTATTTGTATTGTAATTAGTTAGAAAAGTAGCAAAAAAATCATACAAAAATCATTCATCAAAGATGTATTTAAAGAACATTGTTCATCGTTGCTTTCAACGTTCTTTCCTGTGAAACACGAAAAGCTGATTCAATGGGAACTTATTTGACACTTAAACCAATTAACCAAACCATTTTTTCGCAATTTTAACACCCGGGCTATCCGGGTAGCTAGCAACTTAACATACAAATAAAAATAATTTTTAAAGCGGAATCTGGTACACTTATTTTACGAGTGTGATCATGGTGAATGAACGTGGTCGCAGCATGTGGATGTAGTCGCAGCTGCTGCAGTAGCAGTTCTGAAACTGGTGTTTATTTAACATTAAAATCTCTTCTTCATCTAGATTCTATCATCCTTACTTTACTAGTACTTTATGATTTTTTACCAATTTGGCTTTCGTGTTCAGTTGTTTCTATAGTTTCGTTTTCGGCCGCTTCTGCTCATCCGCCTCGCTGGTCTGTCCCGTCCTCTCAGTTTATAAATTATTTACGCTCACTTCATAGTTTCTGTTGCAGGTAAGAATCTATAGTTGAGAACGAAAAGTAATAAGAAAACGTTGATGGGTAAACACCCACACTTAGCACATTAAAAACTGGAGGAATTTGTATATTTCCACTTGAAGATTTAAAATAATATAGTCTCGTGCAACACTATTCGTTCATTCATATATGACCATTACTTCAAGAGCGACTTAAGATTATTTCATAAATATAGTTCATTTGATAGGCAGCCGCGCTACCTATCTTCTTCTTGTTTTCACGATCCAAAACAGTTCATAAGTCTACAATTTGTTAAACCCTAGAGGCAGACTTTTTTTAAATCAATATGTAAATATATAAATTGTGTGCTGAATGACGGTCTTTGGTCGCAACTTACATATAAAAACGGTTCGCTATAGCATTTCATGATATAGATTTAAATATAAAGTGCCATTGACAAATCTATTTGTTTTCCTGTACACAACAACTGTTGCGAATCGTTATCAATATTGTCAACAAACCGATCGCTGTCATGATCGCGACAGTTATCATGACAGCGTTTCGATGAAGCACACTCTCCACCAACCGCCAACACCGACGATCGCGATGGCGTTTATGGCGCCTATGACGAAGAAAAAGGTTATAAATAAGAGCGAAGGACGCGCCTTCGCTCTTTCCAAACTAAAACCCTAGTGAATAAAGACGAATTTTGTGGCCTTATTCCACGGACCTACAGAAAGCTTAATTTTCAGGGTTTTAATTCACAACAACAACCTTTGCAGGTTTTTCGCCGGAATCAACTTAACGACGCTGAACATTACAATATTGCGTGTAACCGTGCAAATAGACGTAGCGTGAAATTTCTCGTTGAGACTTTTCTCGCTGTCATTCGACAGCGCTCATTTTTTATGTATGTACTTTTACATCGATATTCATCAAATGACAGCGAGAAAAGTCTCAGCGAGAAATTTCGCGCTACGTCTATTTGCACGGTTACAAGTTCTATTTAAAGAAGTTATGGAGATACAGAAATCAATCTGAGCCGAGTGGTCATTGAAACGTCGAATCATATATTTCAGGGGAGTGTTATGTCCGTAGTTTGTGTGTGGAAGCGAGTAAACATGTAAGGTTCCAACATGTAAGGTTTGAAGGCGTCTTGTCGAGGTGTAATAAAGCTAAGTTAACCTAACAAGTATGATAGGTCAATGATCTGTCTTTTCCGCTTTTCCCTGATTTTATAGTATCCATTGCTAAATAAGTAAATACTATATGCCGGTGGGAACGGTCCTATTGAAAACGGAACTCATAAATTGTGGGGTGAAAGCCATACGTTGCGCATTTTGCCATATGACCTACTCCTACTAACTGACTCTGCACTAACGGCTTTTAAAAGTAAAATTCGATCAATTCCGTTCATATTCCAACTTAGCCCATAAAGAATACAAAACTGTTAGATCATAACAACCATTGGTTGTTGCATGTTGTAGAAACATCACAGCAACCTGCGGGATGATATAGAAGGAGTTACATGCATAACATCAATTCATTCCGAATCTAGTTTTTAGAGGCCGAAACAAATAAAACTTTATTCGAATATACCTAACGCAACAAAAACAATCCTCAAGCTATTCGAAATAAAACAGAACACACATTTCGATTATTAATCGCAGTAAAGCTATTAACCACATATAAATCTGTATAGAATACTGCGATAATAAACATCTTGTTTGCTAGAAGCCACGAGCAGTAGCATAATGTATGTCTTGTTTCTTTGAGCTATGCAAACACCCTACACAATAATTTCCACGAATTCGGGAAAGATTTCGTGAAGTTGCACGGCGAACGAAGCAAACCTACGAGTGCGTCCTGCCTAAAAATAGTAAGATATGACAGGATTCCTACACTCATCATGTCACTTGTGCCAGCTGCCGTCACGACTAGATAATGAGATCCGAGAATCAATGAAAAAACTCCTCTTCGCGGCGCTAAACATTATTTCCCTGGCGACTAAACACATTGTTTCGTGTCACAGGCACGCTCCCTTGACATAATGTGTACTTATACGGCCAGAGATATTCCATTTCCGTCACCTTGACGGCACGCAGCCGGTGGACAAGCTGAGAGATTATTTACATTTATATTGCTTTGTCCGCTGGCTGGAGCGGCTTATCCCGCGCTGCAGTTCCCGGTAACCTTTGCCTAGGACCTAGAAACGTCATCCTCGTCACTCATTGCATAATAAAGACTATCGCCCCGACCGGGTTTGATCCGGTCCACTAATCCATATCCTACAACCCACACAAGGGACAGCAATTAAATTTACATTCACAAGGAACTGTGACCGCATGTAAAGACCTCGCGGCGTTGCCGCATTAACGCACTTGATCTTTTTGTGGTTCCACTGCCCGGCGTTGCTACTTTAAAAAAATGTACCGATTCGTGGAACGCAATGAAATTGAATTGAATTCCCAACCCACCTCGCTCCATCCAATTAATTTTACTTTTATGTTGTGTCCAGACTCGTTAAGGCTTTAATTATTGCCCGAACAACAAAAAACGCCCCGTCTGTACTGGGCTTGAGCTATACTCGTAAGCGACTGCAAACTGAAATTGGATTTGACAATTTTTCGGTCCTAATACTATATCAAACACAATGATAAATATTTTACCTGATAAAAAATCAAACAATTCAAATACCCGTAATTACACATTCCGGGGTTTCACCGTTTGAATCTATAATACCACGAAACGTACTAACGATTGGTCATTGACGAGTTTTTACTTTTTCGCCACAGTCTCCAGCAGCACGTTTTCCAACAAGTTGTTGCTTATTGAAGATTCTTTTTGTCGCGTTTCTTAAAGGTAGGTCATTTAACCTTCTTTTGTTACACAATCGTTATGCGTCGTAAAGAGAGAGCGCAGAGAATGTGAAGTGTGGTTAGAAAGTAATGATTAATTTAAAAAGATACGCTGGGTGTTAATCAAACTTTTACTTTCTCATTCCCAATGGACAAGAGTCATGGTAAAGTTAAAATGATTGAACAACTTTGTGATTCTGCTGTCCAGAGGGCCAACGATTGGAAGTGACAAAAACGGCGATAGCAGCTGGAAGCCCCATACTGCTGTAGAAATAATCTATCAGTGCTACGATGGAGTATATTACACCAGTCACACACTAGGGAAGAAAGTTGTTCTTCAAATCATCAAATCATCACTGTTCCGTGACGTTATTTCCCACGAGTTGCATTAGCTCGACCAACAAGGGACGATGAGCTGGTAAATCATTTAGTATCTATTCAAGCGTTCGTAAGTTCGTATCGAGTTTGCATTCTCCCGCATCCCGTTGCCAAGAGACCAAGCACAGTACTAGTAGGCATAGCGTATAACCTCGCACGAAACGTACCATTTAATTAGTGTAATTTCCTTCCAACTCTCCCATAATAGCACGGCTGCAGTACTAATACTGGCTCCCATGTCCGGATTTTAAGAAAGAGAGGAAATTAATTAGATTCGTTTGTTTGAGTTAATAACTGTTCGTACTTTGATTGGAAATAGAATTTGAATTGCTGTTCTTTATAGGAAATACATTAATTTTATTAAATACACATATTATTTACAGCATTGCTACTACATTTATTCACTATTTTAAGCTCGTGCATCATGTAAATTCCATAAAATAACTATCGATTACCATACATAATGTTGTGGATAGATCCTTGTTCCTTGGGGACTCGGCGTTTGACAGCGGATGCTGTCAACGATCGACGCCCCCAGGACAAAGGAGTCACGATCGGGCGGCCGACACGACAACACGGCGAGAGAGGTAGCGCTCTCTTGCTACAGTGCGCGTTGTATAACTGTAATTGTCTGTGATAATAAAGTACCTTTGTTTTGTACAGTACTTCTGTTATACGTGCATGTGTTTATTGTGAACGACACCAGTTCATAACACATAACATAACAAAACATAACACACCGTACCTTGGCATACGGTCTTGGCTTGCTTCAAAACCCTCCGGAACCGCTCACGGTCGCGCGCCGTCCTCAGCCAAACGTTTATCCTGACCGTTCTGGCGGAATAGTCGTCTTGGTGATAGCAAACGGTCTTAAGAGTTTTCCATCCGCATTCACCTGGCTACCACCAAGGGTCTGCGCCAAGGGGACGG
>KB673102.1:178234-195834 GCA_000349145.1 Anopheles dirus | reverse complement strand
GCTTCTCAAGGAGCTGTCGCATGGTCAGTGGATGACTTTCCTCTTCGGAATATGTTTATGCTCTTTCCTTTTGACAGTTACCAACTATCTCTTCTCCGAACGCAAGGCATCGATTCGCTATCCCATACCTCAGCATATTTAACACATTAAATGTATTTAAATTTATAGGTACTTTCGTCCCGTCGCCGCCAGCTGGTGTAGAGGTAGTGCAGCCGATTTTCACACGGCAGGACCGGTACCACAAACTTATCTGGATCGTCTCGCTGGGTTAATTGGATAATTGGATAATTGGATAATTGTGGTATAAATTAGTCAAGTAACCCATTCAACAACAAGCATGACCGATCGTTCGCTTACTTAACTAATAAGAAATTTACGTTTCGAATTGATATGCAGGGCCCCAGGTTGTTCATGCCTAATATAAGCTTTCAGTAGATATGATGTGCAATCATAATTCTCAGCATTGTTTTGTAGAACATCTTATTTGAGTCTTATTTTACGTATCTTAATATTCAGATTGTTTCAACGGATATCGAATCCACAAAACGAAATCAAAGTTGCAAAAGTGTCAATTGACACTTGAATTGTCCGTTAGTGTTAACAAATTACAAATCCGTGTAGAATCTGTCACCCACTCTAGCAGATTCAAAATTCAAGTAATTATAACTTTATCATCGGTGTTCCAAAATTTACATTCATTCTTCGTCATTGTTACATCTATTTTTTGTGAAAAATGATAGTTTGGGTAAGATTCGTGTTACAAGTTGTCAAACTATTTTAACCACGTCTCAAACGGTGTGCATGCAAGCGTGAAATGCTTGTGTGGTCGCGTATCGAGAAATGTAGTTGTGTAAGTGAATGTTTGTGTACCGTTAACGTCGTTGCTTTAGAGCAAAAACAAAACAATGGATGTTGTGGAAGCAAAGCCGCAAATCAGCAACATTTCGGGTTAGAATCATCACTGAACCTGCATCGTACTCTAATTCATCGGAGTTCAATTTGTTTCGTTTGCAGAACCTAAAATCCAGCCAGTGGAAATTGAGATACTTCCCGTCGTCTACGATATCATCCGAAGGTAAATGAAGGGTTCGCTGTTATGTTGATGTTTGCGTTTATAAAACGATGTTCATATCTGCACTTCTTTGGTGCGGCTTACTTTTCAAAGTAATTTGTTTTGTGCATCAATACGGCCGCTTCCAAACAACGCTTAGCTTAGACATACTGGCAATGTTGCACCACGTTGTTCCCCTGTGAGCTTTGCTCGCGCTCCCAGTCCTGGCAAAAACGTAAATAATTATATAAAGAAAAGTGAAATTTCGCAGTCCTTATCAGTGCTTTGTTTGCATCTGTTCTCATTTGCTCTTTAGTGTCGAAAAGGACCCGATAGATAACACCGCGAAACAAAAGGAGAGCGCCGAGTGCAGTCAAAAGGTGAGTGTAGATAAACTACGTCGGAAGAACCCGAAGAATCATTGCTACCCGTGCTACTGTTCTTAGGTCCTTGAGCTGCAGCGCACACTTGAAGCGGCTCGAACTACGATCCGTAAGCTGCAGGGTATTGAGTACAGCAAGGAGGAGCAACTGCGAAGGCTCGAAAGTCTTCGCAAGCAGCTGACTCTCAAACAACAACTTATAAAGAAATACAAAAACGTCCAGTTCTAACCGATCATAGCTCGCAATGGTGCTGCAATTAATTCTACGATACCTGGCCAACAACGAGCAGCTCATCCAGCGTCTAGCCGACTCCTATCCACTGCGTAGGGCTGCACAGATGGTGCTCAGCGCGTACTATCGCAGCCGATCGATCGCCGAACAGCAGAAACTTGTCGGAATGTCTCCTGAACGACTGCAGCAGGCTCTACGAAGCTTCAAATCGAACGTGCAGAAAGAGATTGAAAACGCCAAGAACGATTTAAGTAAAAAGAAGTGAATCGTAAACTGTATCGTGCTTCGATGTAATTAAAATTTATTTGTATTTTGAAATTTTATCGTGTTCACTCGCGTGTTCGCCTAGAGTGTCATTTGCGAAAATGATAAAGTTCAAACTCTGCAACTATAACTGATTAGTATTTCATTTCGATAAACTTCAGATCCCTCAATTCTCTTCAGATTAAATTGAATGATGTTGTGTCAAGAATATAGCTCACATATGCTGTGCTAATTCCAACTCGATCACTAAATTCCATGAAAATGTCAGAAGAACGTAAAACATAATTTCTGATACGAGTAACGTCTCCCGCATCTGGCAGGTTTGTGTGTGTTCGTATAATATGCTATGAAATAAATTGCAAATGTCTATTTGCCAGACATGGGAACCGCATTCTCGCAAAGAGAAGAGCGATTCTAAACAGGTGGTAAAAAGAGAAAGAGTTAGCAAAAACTCTCATTAAGGTGGTTTTTAACCAAATGGTCGTCACACGTTTGCTGAACGAGTGTCCCTCTAATAGAAAACAACTCAACGCTGCATGCGCATATCAACAACAAATTAGATTCTTATCTAGTTGGAAGCAATAGACAGTTTGCCCATGTCCACCGCGACAGAAGTCCCAGATGGTGGTGCTGATGAAGATGTTCCGGATGGAGCCGACCCAGTTGATAAGAGCTTTCCGCTCGCGGCCGGTAAACTGGGTGCGCTGGATGAAGAAGCAGAGCCAGCCGCCGTCGTCGAATTGCCGGCTGCCATATTCAAGCGTTTCTTACCACCGCCACCTACCGGTCGATGGTTGCGTTTGTCAGTCCCAATATCTAGCACCGCTGTAGAATCGTTTATGGGTGCACTGTGCGCCGTACCGTCCTCAATGTCACCCACCATCCCGTCAACGGTTGCACTGGAGCCTTTCGAAAGCGGAAGATTAGTCATCGTTGATGCGGAACCGGACTGTACTCCGCCGACAACCGTCCCACGGTTCGATTGCATTTTGTTCGGCTTCGAACGCTGTTGGATGCTTCCCGGGGTGTACAGGGGCTGAATGACATTGCCTACCGCCTTCGTTCGACCCTCGCGGAACACCATCCGTTGGCCCGGTTTCATGTACTCCGGGTTTTTAATGAATTTGAAGCGCACCACGGCCTTGTCTCCTGTGCGAAGGCATTCCTTGGACATCTGCAGTATTTGTGCCGTTTGTCTGATACTACCGCAATGCACCATTGCCGACCAACGCCCGTACTTGCTGGAGATCGTCGTTGGGTGATGCAACACCAGTATCTCACAGTCAAATTCCCAGCAGGCTTGGGGGTTTAGTGCCTGACTAACCATTACCATGCCCTTGCGAATTTGCGAACGCTTGATCTTTTTCAGTGCAAAACTGGCTGTTTGCCCGCTGCGCACCTCGCGTACCACCATTCGCTTCCGGTGAATACTTTTGATTGTGATCGGCTGAAAGTCACCCAGAGGATCCGGACCGAGCAGCAGCGTATCGTTTAGCCGCACAATCCCTTGCAGGGTAATGCCCGACACAACTGTTCCCACGCCCTGCACCCAAGAGATAGAAATGAAGACAAACAGTTGCACTTTGCCGACCTAGAACGGATAAGAATGTAGAATGTAGCTCTTACCGGTACTGCGTACGTATCATCAATTTGAAATTCTGTCGGTAGCGCGTCGTTCCCCGTGGTGCGAACGTTCAGCAGGTTGAGGAACATTTTCAGCAGGTCCAAATTCTCGCCCGTTACGTTCGATACTTGAAATATAGGACATAACCGTTCCGACACGAAATTAGTAGCACTTAGAACCACGTCGTCGCTCGTTTTCACCATCACCGGAACCTTCCGGCAGCCCTGGGATTTGAGAATTTTGTACAGCAGTTTAAGATTTTCCTGCAGAATATTCGGCGGGCACATGTCAATCTTTGTAACGACAACAAACACCGGAACCGACAGTGCAAGAGCGAGTCCGAGATGTTCCTTAGTCATGCCCACGATTCCGGAATTTGCTCCAATCTGAAAGGATACCGTGTTGATGTCAAATCTATTTGAATCGAAAAACATACTATGGTTCTTACCATCAACATTCCAAAATCCGGCGCATGTCCAGTCATTCCGAACACGGTTGTTTTCAAATATCTTTCGTGCCCGGCCAGATCGATGAACGTGATCACTTTAGCTGACTTTTCACAAATCTTCACCCAGTCGAGCGTGCCATGGTCCGGTTTGTTGACCACATTTCCCACGCTATCGAACCCCAAAATATCGTTGCCAACTGAGCTGGTGCGGCCACTTTCGATTTCATGCTTATGACGAAAGAGCCGTTGCCGAGCGAATCCACGACCATTGTCCAGTTCGCCGTGTGTCAGTACGCCGAGCAGGGTGGACTTGCCAGCATCTACATTTCCCACGACAGCCACCCGCACTTCGGTGAAATCGTCCTCTTCGACTTTCCGCCGAATCAGATACTGTCCCGTGGTACCTTTTTCGGCCTTCCGAGTACGTAGTTCGACACATTCCGCGCCGAGCATTGCCGCCAGGGACTGTAGAGTAGCTAACGACGCCGCGTACTCGTCCGATTCCAAACCATTTTCGCTGCCATCTAGTCAAACGAACAGAACGATTTGTTTCCGTAGTATTATTGGTCGGGCCGTCTTTAGTGTAAATGGCGTACATACCTTCTCCGATACCGATTTCGTAAACCGTCTCGCCACGGCTAGCGGATATACGTTCTTCTAACCGTTTCATCAGCAGATCGAACTGATCCTCGGTCGGTCCAACAAGAACCGTCTTCTCACGAATGCTGGAGTAGTCAACAAACTTCCGCTCCCCAGAAGAGCCATTGGATGATGCAAACCCATCTGGAAGTTTGGAAACATTTGCACTCGATCCGTGTGCGACCGACGTCGATTGTTTTGTTACGCTTTGTTTCATCTTGCTTTATCCTTTTGTTTTCGTAATCTTTTCGCGCGCGTCAGAAATATTCATAACCGTACGGATGCACTTTTAGCCATTCCTCCCGCAAAGTCTGCGATTTTGTTAATACAACAATAAACCACGAACGAGAATATGCTCTTGGAAGATGCAGCACGGGTTTTCCTGGTACTCTGTCCGATACGTTGTGAAAAGGCAACGGACGCAGTGGTGGCTAGTTACGGTTGGTATCTGGCGATTACCTATCTTTTCTTTTTCTTTCCCAAATCGATGTGGCAAACTTGCCTTTCATGCACTACTGTATCGAGCGAAAGGGAAACAACCGACGGAACTGTTTTGTTTTGCTCTTTTACTGTCGTCACACAACCGATTCTATAAATGGAGCTGGTGCCGTTTTTAAGATGCAAGATGCAAAATATTGCTACGACACAACCACGACGACCGTTGCGACAACTATGGCAATGTTTCTGCCGTCTTTCTTTTCGCTTTCTTTGAACCTGTTGAAAAAGAAGAATTTGGCAATGTTTGCAATCGTTTCACCAGAAATTGATGATGACAACAACTCATGGTGGTTTTACCGCTGGACATGACCATGTCCATTCGCAGACTGAACCTCCGACAACTACATTTTTGTCGCCAGCTGCAAAATGGCTTCCCACTGATATTTATTTTCCATATTAGACCATTCATTTATTTTCATAAAGTATATATATTCATGAAGTCTTTTCATAAATTGTGCATGCACTTTACAGCAATGACCGCGTGGCATGACTCAGTGAGGTCGTAGTTTTTGCTGTTTTTTGTTTTGACAGAACAGCAATGTTTTTTTCTCTATGCCAGCGGCAATTACCAAAACTTAAGAACATTAGAACACAAATATAAACCGTGTTTCTACAGATGTTGAAATAGATTAGGATCTTAAATCATGTACCACGAGAAGCAGCAACGAGAATTGTGCGCACTGCATGCGCTAAACAACTTGTTTCAAGGTATGAACGGTGGGCTACTCCTCCCGCAACGATGCGTCCTGAATATAGTTTGCTTTCTTTCAGATAAATCTTCATTCAGCAAATCGCAGCTCGATCAAATTTGTCAAAACTTGTCCCCAAACGAATATATCAATCCGCACAGGTACGTGGTAAATTACGGTGGCACGAACTTGAGGTAAAACATACCTGTTTCTGATGCAGATCCATTCTGGGACTTGGAAACTATGATGTGAATGTTATCATAGCTGCACTACACATGAAAGACTGTGAGGCGGTCTGGTTCGATAAGCGAAAGTGAGTAACGACCAACGATACGAATCAATTTGATCCAACACATAATCTCGTTTACAGAGATCCGTCGCGAATCGATACAACGAAAGTAATAGGTTTCATACTGAACGTTCCCAGCAACTACAAGGTTGGATTTGTTAGGCTCCCCATCCAGCGCAGGCACTGGATAGCCATTCGGCAAATTAATAAAGAGTACTGGAACTTAGATTCCAAGCTAGACGCTCCCTTATGTTTAGGTGACGTGAGTATCTTTTTCCTGAGATAGATCGCGTTCAAGCTGTTACTGGGCCTTTCGCTCTGTGTTTTTCATTCACAGGAATCGAGCATGCTACAGTACCTTCGAGAGCAACTGCAAAGCAATGACAAGGAGCTATTTATCGTGTGCACAAGCGAGGTAGATAAATCACAACAATGGTTATTACCAGACAACGAACAGCGGTGAAGGATACGGGAAATAGATTAACAAATCGTGTAATCAATTCCTACAATGTAGAATGCAATGAAAGAATTCTACCTCAAGGTAAGACCTGCAGACGCATCTATTAAGATTTCAAATAGGTACTCCGAACATATGTGCATTCTTAGTCAAACAGTTTTACTAGTTACGTGTAACGATACGATGTGTACATTCTCAAATATGGTTAAACGTTTCAACTCTCGACTATGTATGTTATACCAGCGTAGCGTAAACGAACGTTTATTTTTTACGTTACATTCGCGATTCTGTTATATTGATGAAAATTCAGTTATTATTTCAGTTGTTTATTCAAATTCAGTTGTTCATTCAAAAAATTGTATTACCAAATTGCCATGGAATTTGCAATAATGAGGTTCTAAAAACAATAAAGACGGATAAGGCTGAAATATGAAAAAATGGTAAAGGGTAACAAAACTTTTATTTAAAGTACATTCATTGTGCTTTAGGATCAGTGTAATGATACATCATACAATTTGTAATATTTGTAATTGTAGTTTATTTTGCTAAATATTAGCCTTATTAGCGCACCTTTAAGTGCGAAATAGAATAGGGTTTCTCCAAATGCCCGTTTTATTGATATTTTGCGCCAAAGAAGCTTTCATTTTTCTCAAAAAAGAGCACTTTTGGATCTTTCTCTAGAGTAACAAGATAATCTTAATATGAGTTTATGATTGTTTGCAGATTTTTCACATGAAAGGCTAATCAACGACAAGGTTTTAACCCTTTTTAACAATAGGCTACCCGATTAGCCATAGCTTTTTCTATGCGCTTTGGAATTCGGTAATTAATTCGAATTCAGTAATTACTATTGATTTCAAATAAGGAATATGTGCATACATTTTTATGCCTTTCGAATAAAAAAATGTAGATTTTTTAGAATAGTTTAAATACCTTTTTCTGAACTTTATTTTCCTACAGACAACCCGGGTAACCAGCAACTTAAGGCAACTATAGGAACAAGAGTATCGAAATTGAGAATAATGTATTTTTTCATATTTCTCATATGAGTAGTTTATTAACACTCTCACTGACTCCCGGCTAAACGGGTAGCCAAAGCGTTTTTAATTTCGATTATCTCGTGTTCTATGAATACTATTTGATACCAAAATTGCAATATGAGTTTAAATCAGGCTGTTCTTCAAAGAAAAATGTTTGACCGATTTTGTAGAATTGTTTATATTCCTTTTTTGTGAGCATTATTTTCTATACTCCGTGAACTGACAACCGGGCTACCCGGGTAGCCAGCAACTTGAAATGCTAATAACTTTGTAATACGTATTTAAATTGAGTTGAAACCTGCAATCCAAAAGTAGCACAACTTATCTAGTTTATTTATCTTTTAAGTGTGATTTTCTATCTTTCGCCATTTTATTTTTATTTTTCCTCGAAGAAGTGTCAATTTAATCGAAGGTGAGCGTATTTTTTTTTTGTGCTTTGTTCCAATTTAATCTTCCAAAGCTCTCTACAGGAGAAAGAGTATAGAAATTGATATTTATGCGGATTTTTTTTCCGATTTTTCGTACCAGTAGTTTAATAACGAGAAGATTTTTAAGATGTAGAAAATCAACTCGATGGTCAAACAATGGTGCTATTAAACGTTTTGCTAGACTGTCAAGTGCTTATAATGTGCTAGATCACCATGGAGAAGTGAGTCGCAGTGATAAAAAAAAATGAAAAACGATTTGTTTTTCTTAACTCTAAATTTCGATCCTATATTGCAGAAATGCATATTATATTAAAATAATATATAGCACCAAAATTGGGAAAAGATACGAGGTATCATATCTTTTCCCATACTGAACATACTGAAAACATGTTTGCATGTGTTTGCAAACATGGCATGAACATGCCATCTGCGTATTATATCACCGTACCCGATTTAAGTTTGTCATACTACCACTGTTGATCCGACCTTTTCTATATACACTGTTGGTGCGACGAAAAAGACGCCACAATGGCGTCGTCCAACTTGATAGTGAACGTAAATAATCTTGAGAAAATTGAGAACTTTTTCAATGATTCGACGTACAAAGAAATAATCGAAAACAGTGAAACGTTCAACACGCGACTATGCTTGGAACGAAGACTGCGTATGCCGTTTCTGGACCCGCAAACGGGCGTCGCTCAGAATCACTGTGCCCTGTTTATGCACAGCCGTCATCGAATTCCTGGTCTGAAGAATGGCCAAGTGTACAGCTATCCTGCGGCCCGTTGGCGTAAGTCTCGTCGGCAGTATCTGCTACAAAAACCGCACCCACCCTTTCCGGCGTACACGCATCGCCCATTCGGGCATCTGCAGCCGGCTCCGCCACCGTCGATACTACCAGGCGGCGGACTCGGCATCGACCGTGGTGTAGGTGGTGGTGGCGGCGGAGGAGGTGGTAGCACGTACGATTCGGAAAACTCCAACCTGGACCAATCGAGTGCCGTCGATGCGTCCGATCTGAAAGAGCACGAGTCAGATAAGGTGGGCAAGGATTGGTACTACGATGAGATGGAAATGCACGACATGGAATCGTTCGAGGATCACGATCTGCCGGACTCGGACTGTGATTACGAGGAGAGCTTCAGTCAGCGCAAGAAAAAGAGCAAGGGCTCCCGGAGTGGTGGTGGTGGAGGAGGCGGTGGTTCCGGTGGTGGGCGCAGCAAATCCGGTGGTTCCTCGTTATCGGACGCGAACAACCGGCGTGGTGGTAGGGGCGGCGGACGGGGCCGAGGACGCAAATCGCAAGGTATTGGGGGCGAGCTGGGTCCTAGCTTCAAAGATATGGTGGAAACACCCAAGAAGAATCGTGTTCAAACACTACCCAACCTCACACCCCAATCGAACAGCTCATCCCCATTGACCCTGCCCGGAGGAGGAGGAGGAGCAGCTGGATCCGAAGAGCTCCCGATGCCGGAACTGGTGCCGGAAGTGAAAACCGACGGTAGCGGAGAATCAGCGGAGGGGACGGGGCCATCGAAGCTGGGAAACAATCGTCCCGGAGCGGTCGTTAATCATACGATCGGCGTGCCGGGTATGAACAGCGCTCCCGGTGGGCCAATGGCTGCACTCACCGGGGCAGCTGCGACGGCCGGTGGAGCCCCGGCAGCAGCCACCCTCGGTCCCGGTATCGGACCGGGGGTTCCTGGCCCCGGTGTCGGCGCGATGGAGAAGAGCCGTGCTGTCCCCTCGCCCTACTGCGACTTCTGCCTTGGCGATGCACGGGAAAACAAAAAGACATTCGAGCCGGAAGAGCTGGTGTCATGTTCGGACTGTGGACGATCGGGGCATCCTTCGTGTCTGCAGTTCACAGCGAACATGATCATCTCCGTGCGGAAGTATCGGTGGCAATGCATCGAGTGCAAGTACTGCACAATCTGCGGCACGTCTGACAACGATGATCAGCTACTATTCTGTGACGACTGTGACCGTGGCTACCACATGTACTGCCTGTCGCCGCCACTCGTCTCGCCGCCTGAGGGATCGTGGAGCTGCAAACTGTGCAAGGAAGAGTTTCACAAACCCAAGTAAAATGGACTGCGCCATTGATCTACCTAGCGGCGGTAAGCAATTGCAGGAAGCGGCACACAGGAAAAAAAACTATAACTACACCATACAGGGAGCCTTTCCCTTTTGGCACCCAGGTCAGTAGTAAGGCATTAAGATACCGACAACATAAACGACATTTTAGTATTAGGTGCGAAGATACACAAGCAATTGTAATATGACTTCGAAACCGACATCGATCATGCGATCGTATATCGATATTAACTCTCTCAACTAGATAACTTTTGCTCACTCTCTGAAACTAAAGAAGAGGAAAACGAAGCGCAAATTTTTCGGCGCGTGTGTGCTGTAGAACGTACAATCTTTACGATCCTGCCAACCCTCCTATAATTTCACCGTACCGATTTGTATTTTGTGTAACTTTTGATCTGTTTCTGTGTTTCTGTTCTTCGTTTTGTGCTTCGTCCATTCAAAACGGTACATGCATTTTTTTATTAATTTTATTCACTACCGACTAAGAACAGTACTTAAGCTATCGCAATAAGAGCGTAACGGAATAGTGCACCCGACGTCGGCAAGTCATTCGTTTACCATTGCCACGCAGACGATTTGGCAGCCATGAAATATCTCCCTTCCTTTCTCTCTATATCTCTCTACGTCAGCATTAATATTAAATCGTGTAAGAAACGCCTTTAAGTTGTTCTACGGTTAGGGAAGAGAGGTAAATAAACTAGAAAAAAGCAAATAATCGCTACCTATAATATCTGGATAAAATCACGCAATAGCAACTACGCAGCAACATACAACTATTACAAATTGATATCTTAAGCAGTTCTCGCGTACAATAATATCAACGTTTTCAAGTGCGTTTTACGTAACACATTGCGTTTTATTGCTTCAAAACAAACTCCAAACTCCGCGTCCGAAAACATATGGCGTTCCAGCATTCCTGATACCTGTTTCTATTTGAATTCTATTCCGCTATCCTCCGTCTCTGCAGTGAATGTCTCTCTTGTTTGTTTGCTATATCACAGATGCTCAGTATTCAGTTTAGTATGCCTTCTAGTTTCGGTCCATTCCCAGGGTCTTACAGTGTAGTAGGGCAGTTTTTATTCTTCGCAATGAACAAACGGTCCGGATCGAGGCTCAGCTGCTCCAGTGCATTGTAGATCTTTTTCCTAATGTCCGTAGAATAATCCCGTTCACGTCCGAGCAGCCAGATTTGATCTGATGCGTGTCAAAACAGAGAATTTGATAAAGAAGAGTCTCGAATATTAGTACTTTCTACGTTGCGGATGCGGTTTCATACGTCAACTTACCAGCATGAACCGCCACAAAGCTCGTGCACGACCAGAGGATGGCGAAATGGTCATAGTTGGTGTAGAGCACTTGGTACCGACCTGTTCCGGGCAGTAGCCGTGCGATTGCCGTTGGAAGTCGCGATTGCAGCTGAAAGTGAAAGAAGCCGGACGATCGTTATTGAGATAACTGTGCAAAAACCAGTCCATTAAGCTGTTGGTTGGGATTAGTCAGCGGAGAGTACATACTCTGTTGGAGGTCTTACAGGGTTTACCACAGCCGCTGACACATACTGCACACTTTTTGAAACAAGCGGCATACTCACTTCGAAGCCACCGCGATGTGTCAACACACCGCGGCTTCGAAGTGAGTATGCCGCTTGTTTCAAAAAGTGTGCAGTATGTGTCAGCGGCTGTGGTAAACCCTGTAAATGGAGATTTTAGTATTTCCATAAAGTCTCTGATCTGATAACGATGCTAGTTTACTGTTTTGTTCACAATAACATAACCAAATCCTAAAATAATCCGCTCTTCTCAATCAGTCCCATATTGTCTAGTGGTTAGGATATCCGGCTCTCACCCGGAAGGCCCGGGTTCGATTCCCGGTATGGGAAATTTGTTTTTTACTGTTTAATTTAGAGAAAATGTGCCAAACTGCCAAACAGATAAAACTACAATTGAGATAACAAGTTAAAAATAACTTGAGCTCTTATATTTCAATAATGCACATCGACAGAATAATTAATCACTCAATTTAAAAGATAAAAAGCCAAGAGCATTCTGCAATAGTGGCACGTAATTATTATTGCACAGATTCACAATAGCAACTTGTTCATAATTGATCCGCAAAGCAGATGCTGTTTATTTCCATCTCCCTCTGATACACCCACACACCCATCACATAGTAGAAAGAACATCTTTAGAATGGGCCAAGAAGTAGGTTAATGTTTACCCCAATTACACGGAAAAGTTTAGCTACGCAGACTGCTGTCTATGGCCTATCGATGTAATCGCAGCAGGCGGTATTGCGTGGGTTCTGATTTTTGGTAAGACTTGAGCAAAACGAACAATAACCACAGTACCGTTGTGTTGTCCAGTCTAGAAAGGTTCATTATTTTCCCTAGATCCCGTTATGGGCAAGTGTGTTTTCTGCGCCTTCCATTGATCGTGCATTGTTTGACTGGCTAGCGTTATGTGTGCTGTTCTGTCTTTCCCACCATACCTGAACGTTCATGATGGAGGAGGTTTCACTCTCTGGTACGGCTTCGCCGATGCTGATCGATGGGTTTCCCGTCCTGCAGAAATACCGAAGTGCATCGGATCATGGGCGTTAGGGGAAGGTGCGCGGTTTGCTCCACTTACCATTGATTGACGGATTTAATCGAAATCTCCAGCTGGCTCCGGCCCGCCTCGTCCCTCAGTGTCGTGTTCTCAAAGGTGAGCGTGGTGCAGCCGGAGGCAAGTTCGGGCAGATAGAAGGAGCGTTCCACCTCGTACCACTTACCTAAAAACTGGAGAGTGTACAAACAAAAGGCAATCGGGATGGGTCAGTTTTAAAGCTGTTCACGTTGTTGGGTCGCTGCTGCAAACATCTCTCCGTTTTCCACTTTCTCAGCCCTGCTCTACTTCACCCGGAAAGTTCGGTTCGGGTATATTAGGGATGACACACCGACACACTGTCCGCAAACGCGGTGTTACGCGAAAAGAGACCGTCGCACTGGTTCGTGAGTTTAAAGCACAAAATGTAGGCCCAGTAGCACCTGCAGCAGAAGTAGCGACTAAATGCACCACGACAACGGGCCAGTAGGCTGCGGATTTTACGGATAATTACGTAAGTTTGGCACGTCAGAGTCGGCGGTGATTTGAAAGTTTTTTTTTCTGGGCTGCGTCCAGGGGCGACGAAAGAGGGTGATGATGTGCGCGCGGTCAGCGAATCGACACATTTCGGTCCCGAACGGGCCATCCCTCCACCGCTGCAGCCTGGAGGGGCTCTTTCTCTTTTCCGATTTCACCCTCCTTCGCTTTGGTGTGGACATTTTTTTCATTTGGAAGTTTATCGCGCTGTTTAAATTTATCGAACCTGCCGTGCCGTGCGTGCGGTAGCAGAAAAGTCACATCACTCCACCGTGCTGCACTGTGGAAGCTCTCTCCATTCATCAACTCCCCGACAAATACTGAAAATAAAGGTAAATAAATGGCCACTCCAAGGGAAGCGAGAAAGTGCGAGAAGCGCAAGAGAGGCGCATGTTGTTGGCACAGGGTGAATCATTTGGTTAACACCGCATCCCACCCCAGCCGCTACTTCCCCGACCCACGAACGATCGGCGCAACGGCTACTCCGATCCGTTTTGTTATTGTACTTATGATTTTGTTTTGCCATGGCGAATGTAGGTGCTTATTACCACATAACTCTATTTCCAGTTGGCAACGGAGAACGATCGAACGCCGTCTGCATATTAAAAGCCAATGCGGGTGGCGGGTGGCCGAATTGGAACCGGATTGTTTACATCGACCTCATGCGTTTGTGTGAGTGTGTGTGTGTGCCGACTGTTTCTGAGGGGGAGGATATGATTTATGGTTCCTTTCACTTCAAATGATCCGTTTTGTTTGGCGGCCTCTAACTGGGCAAGAAAGCTAAACGAGGAACCGAAAGCCGACTGTGGTTTTGTTCGTTAACCAATAACCCTGAACTCATTGCCCTGCGCTGATCATGGAACTTTTACGCAAGCTTGCCATTGTAGACAACTGTGGTAATCCAGCCTAACACTGCCTTCCTCCTGCCGTTCTAGGGCTCCGTTACAGCGAAACTAATGTTCACTAATGCACCGGTTGCAGCGGGCGGTTGCGGCACGTGATTTTTAAAGGCGCAAAGCATGCCGCCAATGTGAGGGTGAGAAAGTTCTACGCCGAACGGGGTCGCGTCTTACCTTTGTCATGTTAAACTTTGGCATTGAGGGGTAATTTGGACACTTGCCGAAGCCTGACGCCAGCACCGGGCTCAGCCGCACAAGCCACAGGCTGATGACAACGAACCACATCACACGCAACTCCATGAACTGATGGTACATGTTTCAATATTCCACTGTGTCTGTTTTTTGTTGTTGTTGCCCGCCGCCGTGCTGTTGTGCTCGTAGGAGAAGTGAATGCTTCTACTCGTCGTCTAACCTGCACTTTAGACACCAACAGGCAAAGGTAATGTTCCAACAGGCAAAGTCCAGAGAGCGGTCGATTACCGTTTCGATCGACGACGGCGACGACGGGAAATCAAAACATACTCGATCAACCCAACTGAAGGTCACGTCTAATTTGATTGTAGGAGGTGGGTGAAGCAAAACACGCTTTGCAAGCTTTCTCGCCCTCTGCTGTCGTTCACTCTCGTTATCACTTATTATCACTTGTTATGCATACGACCGATCGTGCGCTCGCGATCGTCACTGTGCAGCGTTCTTGTCAGTTGAGTCTAACGATAATCAACTACTCCGTGGATAAACTTCTAGACACACGGATATCTCCGATGCTAGTTCTTGGTGATCACACGGGCGGCTAACGACGGTGGCGACTCTGATGATGAATAATAATTGAGAAAATCACGCGCTTGCAAAAACGCTAATGATGTTTGTGTAGGCCGTAACGTTTGGATTGTTCAAGGTATGGTTTCTTCAACCGATAGCACGTTCGCTCTGGTCTGCTGCTCTGGTCAGACACGTTGGGAAGAAATTGTTGGACGGGAGTGTCCAATTTGGTGGTGCCACGGGCATAAACGTATTCACTCCCGAAGGTTGTTTGCGATGGAATAGTCGACACTTTGTTTACACCACGGATCGATAAATCGATTGCATACGCACCAGCGTAATCACCGTTTCTCCGGTAATGGATCGGATTAACCGACGGCGGAACCACGATCCACGGTGGAAGAAGAAGAAAGAGGTGTGAGAAAAAAGAGATAGGGAGAATAAAAAACTCACACACACCACACGGGTCTGCACAACCAAATCCGATTACAATCCGAACGCAACTGACTTTTCGAACGGCTCGAACCGCGGCCACCGCACAGCCGATGCAGTCCGGTTGGTTTCCCCTTCTTTGTCTTGCGCACCATTCTTCAGTACAGCGGTGTCGGTTCGGTCTGTTTCGCTCGCTCGCTCGCTCGCCTCGTTCGCGTTCCACACGCTCGGCGCGCGATGACGCTGATGCTGGGTTTGTTTTCTCCCGAGCTGCCTCCCACTTTGTCGCGCGGCAACCATTTCCTTGGAGAAGCATCTCGACCACCCTGCCGCTCGGTTCCAGCGGTGGGCTTACGCATCTGCAGTTGCATCGGCACGAACAATTGCGCGACGGTCGGAGGCGACGGTTTGGCCGCAGGAATGCAGAAAAGGAACCGTACGGCCCGCGGAGGTTGTGGTGACACGTACCGTTGCGCTGTTCGACGCACGAGCATGTGGGCGCAAGAGGGGATCCAAGAAGGAAAACCTACGAAGGTGCAAGTTGCAAAAACATAACAACATCGCAACCGCCAACCGCTCTCGTGCTCTGGAGTGCAGAGAAATGCTCTCATGACCGATCGTTATCGAGCGCAACAGGGTGCCTCTGACAGTATCGGCACGTGATCGCATAAATTGCATGTTTACTGAGCAAAATAGCATGCATTCTTTGCATCTTGACCTTTGTTTTCTCGGTTTGGTACAGGTAAGGTCAATTAAGAAATGTGTGTCACAAAGAAACCAAGGCTTACAAGATTCTCGTTACGCTACAGTATATACTTAAAATAACACTTCCCAACATGTTTTTCCGACATAGAAAATGTCAATTGTTTATATTTTGGTGTAGGGTAACTGAAGCAGTTTTCGGCAGGATAAACATAACACTAAAATATTATCGTAAAATGCTATAAAATGAGTTTTGCACCTTATATTCTGAAAATATAATAGTGGTTTCTACCTACGCTAAAATTTTGTACCAATTGATATTTTCTGAAATATTTAAATATTTGAACTGAAAAAAGGAGAGTTTTAATTTTCAGCATGGTTATACCGAATATTACGAAACTCAAACGGAAGAATCTAACGGAAAACGCGAATTTTCAGTGCACTGTAGTTTCAAACGTAATGCAAAACTAAAAACCAAATACGAATTTTATCATGATTAAGCATTCCATCAACCTTTTCCCAGTCATTCAAATTTGTTAAAAACACCTAACATCAATTAATTTCCATTTTACTATATAGGTTTTGTTAGAGACTTTTCCGTTTGAGTTTCATAATGGGCCCTTATATTTATTTTATGATTTAACATTAACGGACAAATCAGGTGTCAATTGACATTTTTCCAACTTTGAGCTTCGATAATTCGTAAACGGTTAGAGATATTGACAAACGGTTTTCACCCAAAGTCTTATATTTTCGCAAAGGATGTTCAAACTTTTAAAATCCGTAAATTTCTGAAATACAACTTGTTACTCCTTTCGTGAAAATCAAGGTGTCAATTGACACCTAGAAAAGTATTTTTGTAAATTATTGACCGATTGGGTCGAAATTTTCATCAGATGTGCGCAAACTATTCTAGTTTTATAATCCGTTGAGTTTGTGACCCTACCCCCTCCCGCTTGCTCCCCCGTCTCCCTCAAGTAAAAATCCGCTGACGTCAACATTTTCAAATCGTTAAAAACTATACGTAAAAATGTTCGGAGCCCGAATTCCATCAAATGGCATATCAAATAGGCAGTAGTCCAGGACCCACAATAAAAAATTCAGAATTTTTCGATAAAAGTTGTGCAACTGGCATCACGTAATAACTCAAAAAAGAAAAAGAAAAAGAAGAAAGTTATAAAATACTTTTTTTTTTTGTTTATAATTGGTGACATTCGGTAATCAAACTATGTTTTATTGTGCATTGAGCCTTTTCAATACATAATCGATGTATTTTTGTATTATTTATTTAGAAAAAAAAACTTTTTTTATTACACGATTTTCGATCGGGAATTGGCAAGTGGTTTTTTCTATGAAAAGACAGCGGGTGTGGGTATTCCAAGTGATGCCATTTTCACAATGTTTTATCAGAAATTTTCTTTAGAAAAATCATAGGTTCTGGGCCTTGCTCCTATCTGCCATTTCACGGAATTCGGGCTCCGAAATTTTTTACGTATAGTTTTTAACGTTTTTCAAATTTTGACGTCGGCGTATTATTACTTGAGCCAGGCT
>KB673102.1:129529-177967 GCA_000349145.1 Anopheles dirus | reverse complement strand
GCGGAAGGGTGTGGGATCACAAACTCAACGGATTTTAAAACTAGAGTAGCTAGCGCACAACTGGTGAAAATTTCAACCCAATCGATCAGCAAATGCCAAAAATAGCCTTCAAGGTGTCAATTGACACCACGATTTGCACCACAGGAGTATTCGGTCCATTTTACCGTAAGTGTTAATAACCCATTTGGGAATTGTTTTACATCGCAGGTACATGGCAAATCTTTCATGCAAGAGTCAAAAACGTTCGATCGTCAACTTCTAATTTAATGGAGTTTATTTCTCCAATATTAGAACACATGGATCGTTGTCTTCAGGTTGATGCTGTCTACACATACTTTAACGCAACCTTTGACTGTCCTCCTTTGGCTCGAATCCTTTCTTGTTGCTCGATCGTTCCCAATTAAAAGTAAGCTCTTATGTGTCTTCTTCTTTTTCTAGTACATCGGGGTTGCTGCAGGGTAGCGTCCGTAGTCCTTTCCTCTTCCTTGTGTTTGTCAACGATATCAGTCAATTTTTTCCGAGCTCGAGGCTGTTTTTTTATTGCAGGACTGATTCAAAGGGGCACTGACGTGCCCTCATTCCCTTCCCGAATCCCTTTGCATGTTCCCTCCCGTATCATTCGTTCCCGTCCTTTCCATGCTGACTCTTCAAGACGGACCAACTATGGATCAAACGCTCTTTAGAATTCATCCATTTATCTTTTTCTTTTCCATCCGTTCCTCCCTGACTTTGGTTGTTCTATAATTCTCAAGATCTGTTATTAGTAAATAAGTTAGAGCTAAGCGCGTATTAGGATTACGTGTATGTTCTGGACCACAACCCCTATTGTACATAACATTCAGGCTTCAAAAACTTTTACTCATTGTTTTTCACTTTTTTATCATTTATGTAAGGTTACATTCCATTAGGTTACAAACCTAATGGAATATAAATTTAAAATAGTTAGAGCACAACTGGCGACAGTTTCAGCCAACAATTGTCGAAAAAAGCCTTCCAAGTATCAATTAACACCACGTTAGGGTTAACAAGTTGTATTTAAGAAATTTTTACGGTTCTTAATAAAAAAAACGTCCGAAAATCTTGCGGAATTATAAGATCCCGCCTATAATTATAAGACCAGATTGTCGATAGCTCTAAATGTTGTGGAGTTATAGCAGCTCAAAAGTTTAGTGTCAGCTGACATCTGACTTATCAGTTGACGCTACATAGCAATTTTATTCGCTACTCTACCGTTTCTTTCTCAAATGTGGATGCGAAACTACTGATGTCACGACACTGATTTTACTACAGATCTTTTATTTTACATATACTTGTGTTTATGTGTATGAAATGATTTTCCACAGCTGGTTATTTGTAACATTTTGCTAGGAAATGAGACGATAGCAAAAATGGTTTTCATCATACTTGTATAAAAAATGTTCGCGTTAGATTAATATGTTTTATCGTTTGTTTGTTCTCTCTCTACCGGTTCGCATTGTATTATCTTATTGCAGTGTTTTTTTAAGCTAAGTAACGACGAAATGTTTCAAATGGGTCAGACAATTTTGAGCTCGTCCCGCGGGGGGCATCAACGCTAGGTCACAAATATAACGTACTGCACAACTAAGGTACGGAGGAACACATAAGTATTGCCCTCTAATAAGATTCAAATTGTACTGTTTCGTTCGGATGGTAATTTTGTTGATGTAAATTCTTGCTTATCATTTGATTGCGCGGCCGATTTTGCGCGGCCCATTTGTGGTTCTCGACTTCTCGACTAATTGTATGGTTTTTTGTTGTAAAAGTGGTTTGGTCTGCCATTCGATTTCGTTACGCAGCGTCCTGGAATCGTCTATGGCTAGGATGTGAACGTAACGAACACGATAAACATAACATCAAATGAGTGATAACAACGGCTCTCGGTTCAGTAAAATACAACAGCACCACCAGCTTCGTAGGAGCTGAAATACGATAAATTTGAAGGGGTTGGAAGGGGCTTCTGCTTCGTTTAAACTACATAAATATGATTCAAATTTTGGATTACATCGCTCACTAACTGTACTTTTTTGTTGCTATATTTTATCTTTGAAACGTACTGTAGCTACCGCTTGTTGGCCGCTACTGTCGTGCCACGTCGTTTGATGTAAAGAGAAGATGTTGCAAAAACTTGGTGGGTTTTTCCTTTCCCTACACGCCTACACCGCACTTCGCCAAACGTTGTCCCGCTGCCGTATGCATTTCGATAGATGTTGCGTTTCGTTTGCCTTACCTCCTCTTTGGACACATCTTTACGCTGAACATTCAATTATGTTACTTTGTTCTTTTTATTTAAATAGTTTATACGTTAGTTTGTTTGAACACACATTTTCTTTTAATATATGCATATGTTGTTTTTTTTTGTTGTTGTTTGTTCTTGTGTCAATTTGAAAGTTATGCATTTCCCATGCTTTATCGTATTTACTTTAATGGTCGCCCTAAAATCGGTTTGTGAGTGTGTGGTTGTGTATGTTTCTACCAGCTCTTTCTCTCCGAATGTTTGGCATCCACTAGAAGAAGGGAATAAATGTATCTAAACTATTTTGTTTTGTTTTTGTTTCGTTTTACTATTTGCTGAAATCCCGATGGTTCGTTTGATTGATTGATTCGATTCGATTCGATTGATAAATAGTAAAGTTCAATTCCGTTTTCTTGAAATGAGCAAATGTTCGTAGTACGGTGAGCGATACTGCGGTTGAAGGAACGCAAAGTAACAAATTCCTGGGAGGATTCAAATCAGCGCCTATCGCCGCTTCCTCAGGATCATGTCAGCGGTTCGCGCTATATACCATTGGCACTAACATCGTTTACGTGGGATTGTGTATTTGTTTACATTTTATTTAGCTTACTTACTATCGCATTCCACTGACGTACTTCGCGTGGGCTATCTTTTTTCTAGCATTTCAATCGTCTATTTGTGAGTATTTCACTACTTAGCTGACGAATATGGGTTTGAAGAAATTGGTATCGTATTAGCGGTTAAATGTGGGGTAAGTCGATCAATGCTGTTGCTGCTGTTTATGTTGGCGTTCGATTGAGAATGAGCAGAGCGCCATTTGCTGCCTTCCTTGGGGTTTGGGGCATTATATCCTTAGAAATGATTTGGTACAATTCTGGTTTCTTTTATGCATGCTTTTCGACAGATTGTATAATTTCTTTATGATTATTTCTTTTGCTCTATTTTGATCCTATTACTCATTTGCGTCTCTTCGGTTTGCAGATCTCATCTTCTATGCTTTAAATGTAAAAAAAAAACAATACGTTCCAAATAGGGCACTCCAAAAAATCGTCGAACGTTTGACTCACTAACGGGTGTTTTAATAAATATCAATGTATTCAACAAATGCTTGTTCTGCTCAACACAGCTAACACATTACGGCAACAATTATACTCGCAAAAACATAAATCGTTTGTCACTCTTGAACTTTGCAGACGCATTGCAGGAATGATTGTTATTACAAATATCGTTGCACCAAGTTTTAACACGTTCGTCGAACTAAACGTAATTACTTTCTTCATTATCTATTCGATCCATAAATAAAAGACATTGCAGCAATGCCCATTGCTCCACACGCCCGATGCTCACTGTCGAGTTGGCATTGATTTTGGGGAGCTTTCCAAACCATTTAACCGACCATGAGCACATATATTCAATTTCATGACAATTGCTTGCTTAGATACGTTCTGTGACGTAAACCTTGCAGTTGGCCGGTGAGTTGGAGCGGCGCACGGCGAACGGGATGATAATGCCGAGCCCGGTCAGTATAACCCCGATCGAGTTCATGATGATTCCCTCCTCAATTGTCTGAGAGTAATTTTCGCTAAAAATCAAAACGATATGGAATGTGTTGTTAAATGATTTAATTCTCATGCTGTGGAATATAACTTACCCAAGCTCGAAGTGGGCCTTCTGGGTCAAACCGGTGACGGCAGTAGCGATGGCCAGCATGAACGTGGCCACACCGAAGCTGGCATGGATGGGTACCATGGTAGAGCGGAACTTGTACGTAGCGTTTTCACAGCACAGCAGAATGAGGAAACTGTGGGAGTGGTTGTCAATGGTAGTTACTCATGCTAAACAGTCAGTGCTGGACACACTTTCGATGCAATACATACCTAAAGAATCCCAGCACGAACTGTAGGGCAAACAGTCCCATCGTGATCATGCCGAGCCAAGAGTGCAGCGAGTAGAAGTTCGGGATCTGCTGCTGGTTATGTGAGTCCCAGACAGCCATGAAGCCAATCACTATGCAGGGTATCGAGCAGGCGTGGAAGAAAGTATGGCACAGTTTCACGATCAGATGCGAACAGCATCGGCAGATTCGGTACAGGAGAATGGCTGAAGGGAAGAAAATGCAACCGAATTGTTAGCAAACGCTCACACATACAACTTGTACAACTGAACTGCTCAAGAACGTACAGAATCCTGACAGCGTGATGTAACCGCCGATCATCAGCACAGGATGCAGATTGAACTGTAGCTTAGGGTCGTCCATGTTGAATCCCTTCCGGTAGTAGATCGTCCAGAAGATGGTCAGCACTGAGGCCGCAATGAGCAGGATCGAGGATACGACCACGACCAGTATGTATTCGAACCACGCGCCACAATTCCAGACGCGATCGTCATCATCGTCATATCGCCTGCGGGTGATCGGTAGAACAGAAAGAAAAGTTGAACGATTGTTCGACTAAGGTTCCTCCTTACTCTGATGGGCTAATTGAGTTGCACTTTACGCTGGCGGTTAGTGAAGCAAATGAAATTATAATCCCAATCTTCCCCGACAACCTTTGCTCCCGTTAGGGATAGAAGTCCACACATATCCCGCATTGTTCGATAGGACAGCCCCGCGCTTGCGTTCAGCGTTCAGGGTGAGGGTGGAAGACCAGTCCAGACCTCGAAAAGGAAAGTAACCGGCAGAAGATCGCTCAGGCCCGACTTAAATGGCCATTGGACGGCGACATCCTGTTGTTGGTGCGATGAATCAACCTCGTCGGCCGCGGCTGTATAGCCACCGTGGATGTGGCCCTGTTCAGTTGACGCGAAGAGGTCAATTTAGTTAATTGGCCTTTCGCCAACAGGCAAGAAAGAGAGGAGTCCCGGGTGTACGCGAAAGAGCACGTCGATCCACGGCTGCTCATTTAACAAGATCCAATAGGAACAAGTGGGTGGATGCGTCCACGACACAGACGCAGCAAACGATTGTCCGCTTCATTACCAACCGACGGACAACAACAGTTTCAACAACTTCTCCGAACCGAAAGCCTAGCCCGGCCGTTTTGCGACCGTTTTCCCTTTCCTCCTCCGAGAGCACTGCTAGTGTTACACCGCTAAATGAGACGGTCGTTTTTCGATGGTCGTTTTGTCACCGAACGCCAGTGTTGGTACATCATAAATAGGCAATGTAAACGCGATGCTCATCCATCTCGAGTTGCCACTGCCCCCCCCCCCCTCCCCTCCCGTGTCTCCTGGGGGCCCGATACAGTCGCGAGGCTGCGCGTGATAAAATGACACGATAATTAAAGCAACTAGCAGTCATCAACGGGGCGAGGGTGTACGATCCACCGGAAGGTTATCTGTTTGGCAGCATAGGACTGGATCGTTGGGCACGATGACTTTTCCGAGGAGATTGCGCATTGCGTTTGTGGCCTACGTACGCAGACTAAGGGGGAGGAGGAGATGCGTGTAAGACTGCGACGGTTTATGACACTTTAGGGAGACTTCATACGTAACGTATTCGGTCATTCCTCGTCGCTGTCGCTTATGGTCGCTCATTTTAATTTATAATCACCCTAAGCGATCACACGGTGCTAAGCATAGCGGGAGAACTTTATTTGCCCGCAGTCGACAAATACAGGCGTTGAAACGGTAAGAGCCAGCTCTGGTATGGGATAGCGATAGGTATTTTTTCGCCCAGAAAGCTTTTCATTTCGTTGTCATGGTTGCTACGAAAAAGCGATACCAACAGGAGCTAAACCCAGCACGGGACTCATAACTGTTGAAATATGCACCGACGACCCCTTCACCGACTATGTCACCGTAGGTGACCGTTGTGCAAGTACTGTGTGTGTGTTAAGGCTTGTCACTCGCAGCCAAGCCATCGATGAAGTAAGACCCAATAAAAGCGTTCTCTGTATTAACCAACAATAATTCCTCGCGAGTCGCCACATATTACAAATTCCGAAATAAGCTAACAATAACATCCATCATATAGCGTCAAAAAAGGCGCCTTGAGTGTAAATTTCATTTAAAGCAGAAGTGCAACCGTCCGGTATACATTAGTCCCTATCGCTGGCAGGTTCTGTGGATAACGATCGGAGCGACCTAGCGCGCATTTTCCACCGGAAACTCAATGATTGCATCGCCTATCGGTCCTGATCCACTCGAGAGCTGCATGCATATTAATTGCTTGATTTGAATTTTGAGTCGCCTGCAACAGGTTCACCTGGAAATCGGAGTTCTTTGCCCTTTGGAGCCGCGCGACCGGAGGGCTCGCGCGCTGGAAGTTTCAAGACCCCCTTCCGGCGACCCGTTCGTTCATCGTGCGAGAGTGAAAGTAACCCCCTCCTCCCTCTGCCGTTCCGAGTGTCGAGCCCTTTCTCCTCGGGTGCCTACAGTGATCGCGTGCAGCCTAACACATCGAGTGCGCAGTCCGGCCGAGCCGACGTCTGCTCGGTGGGTGAGGGCTCGGTGGGTGGAAAATCAAACTTGTTTACAAGAAGCTCGACCCTCGTCTCTCGCTTCTTCCGCGCTCGTGCGGTGGCCTGCTGCATCCGGCACACACACTCCACGATTGATTCCCTGCTCGGCTTACAGGCGACCGTTTCATTCCCACCTGCCTCGTGGTGCGGCCTCACCGAAGAGGCCGCACGATCACGATATTCCGCACCGCCTGTGTGCCATTGAAACGACGGCAGAGCATAGCGCAGCAAGGCGTAAAGCAAGACGGCCCGGAGGAAAAGAGGGCAACTCGGGTTGTGCATGGATTTGAATGTGTTTTCCTCACGGCTTTCCCTCCCGCGGCTCGCCGCCCGTCGCGTATCTCTAGTGTGGCAGGTTTATTTTCACTTTCTTTTCCTATCAACAGCACACGGCCCAGGTCGGCCACTCCGCAACCTCAACCACCTTGATCAATTCGCGATCGCGGCGCAAACACCTGGCAGAGGAAAATTGCCCTCTCTTCTCGCCTTTGCTCGAACACACCGGACCTCTCGCCCTCCTTCGGTTTCATCCCGTTGTGATCCGATGTACGGATGGATCGATGGATGGATGAAACGAATTCGCCATACGCGCACACCTCGCGTGCGAGTTTTGGTTTGGGAAAATAGCTTGCCAAACACTACGGGCTGGCATTTGAATTTCTCGTTGTGCTCAATCACAGCCGCACTATCACAACACCGCAAATGAACCAATCGAATCAATCGAACCACGTAAAGACGCGCGCACACAATCAATACAGAAGCGCGAAATTCACTCCGCACATGAAAAGAAATTGATGTTCGCTGTTTCGATTTTCCCCGTCGCCGATCTGCCAGGCCGATCTGCTCCGGGTGTATTGCTTCTATTAGCGATCAGTGACGAGCACATATTCTGACCCGTTGTCACACACGTGACACGCGACGTGTAACAAAAACTGTTCATCCAAAGCGGCACTAAAACACACACATCGCCTTACCCTCCGGTTGTGGTGGAATTTCGCGGCATGTTTGGAAACGAGCGTAATCCGGAAAAGGTCAGCACCGAGCACAGAGCACAAATTCACGTCAAACCCCGTGTCACTGCTGTTGTTGCGTTCCACGGACACTAGCGCAGAGTGTGTCGTTTACTATTTCCTCGACTACGCCAAATACAATTCTTCTCCCGGGTCGATTCACATCCACACTTTGCTGACGCGGGGGCTCGACTACGGTACGGTAGCACTGGTAGCAAACAACTGAACAACCGGCCAACCCCCAGCGGAACTGGTGCGACGGACCGACAATCGTCACAAAAACTGTTTCGCGTGCGCGTGCGGAGACTCAGCGCTGCAGCGTAACAAACGTGATCAGCATCTCCAGTTTAACTGACTTCAATCTTCGCCTTTAGGGTTTTATCATGCACACTCGACGTAAAACGGTGCTTTCAAACGCGCTTCATAGCACGATGGGCCTAGCCGAACACTCTCTGGTTCTCTCGGGCCCAGTTCAAACCAACACTCACAGCTGCCTCCTGGTGCACGCAGTGCGCGCGGTTGGAAGCGCGCCAAAGCGCGCCCGATCATCTCGTGACGCAGTACGCCAGCTACCCGCGATCGAGACTTGCCTCTCCGGTTCTCGCCAGTTGCCTACTTCTGTTCCGATCAAAGAGATCTCAAACAGAAATAGAGAGAGAGAGAGAGAGAGAGAGAGAGAGAGAGAGAGAGAGCGCGCGAAGAGAGAGCATGATTGTGGGGGGAATGTTTGCTCCACGTCTTGAGTCCCTCTTTAGATTGGAGTGATTTGAACGGGGAACAGTAGTTTTCGTACCGGGGACACTGGTGCACTGAAAAGTCGGCGCTCAGACAGCGGGCCTCTTTGTTGACGGAAGCGTGCCAATGCAATTAGGCAGTAATTAATTGTCTTCAGTATGGTTTCTCTGAGTGTTTACAAACTGTACAAACTTTTGTGTGAGTTTGAATACTGTACATAAATAGAAGAATTATGCCAGTTTGGACGATCAAACTCAACAAACGCTATTGGTTCACAAGCCAGTGTCTGAGTCGGTGGACTAAGCCGGCTACAATGCTGTCACCGTAGCAACGAAAAGATATGGATTATGTCGACAAGATCGCTCTTTACAAACCAGCAGGAAACCTCAAGAGCCTTAATTTACGGTGATTGGAAGAAGAATTTGTCCACTTGTTGAAGATTGAAATCGTCGTGCACTTTGAGATACATTCGGCTCATATCTCATATTACAACAGGGAGGATCATCTCGGGGAGCTTAGCGCAGATTGAAAATAACTAACTAGAACGTACGAGATAAGCGACACGCTAGAGCAGCCAGCCTGTACCAGAGACACTTTAGATACATGCAAATTATTATTAGGAACATGTAGTTCGTTGGAAAGTTCTACAATGAACTAACGGGCGTTGTAGTGTATTGCGAACGACTACTTACTTTTCGTCGGGTGGTGGCGGCATGTCGTGCTGGCTTGGACTTCTCGGTGGGGTCTTTTCACTCTCCATCATCGCTAGCGGAGCCTCACAGGGAAGGGGGCTCACTGAAGATCCGTCCATTTTGAGCTTTATTTTGGCGGCTTAAATGCAGCACACTTCACAAGGAAACACTTCGTTGTCAGTGCTTATGGTCAATCAGCGTAATCTGAGATGTCGCTAGCGATACACTGGCCAAGAAGACTTGTCGTCAGCTCGCGCGATAGTTACGGTGTGCCTGTAAGCGGAGAACAGAATCAAACACTCCTAAAGTCGGGTGCTAGGTGCTAGATGCCACAATCTGAAGCATTTGATGTACGCAGAGAGATTGCTAGATAAGCGAACGTTTTTATCATTCGGGTGTTTGTCATTTGAATTTTGTTCTTATAATCGCTTGAAAAGTGTGCTAGATGGTACCAGGGTCCATCGAGAACCTCGGTGAAGCAAGAGAGTGAGAGAGAAAGAGGGAGACTGAGAGGAAGAGCGTAAGAGTGAGAGCAGTATGCAGATGCACTTGCAAATCGCCTGCAAAACGACGCTGTAGCATTTCCTCTACAGATATTTCTTCGCCATCTCCGGAAAATGCACACGACTTTCGTTATCAAAACTGCATCAGATTCATTGAGTGCGAGCCCACGAGCATGCACGAGCGCGTATTGCGCGCCAATCGATACCAGCTAGCCTGGCCCCACGAACACCATCCCAGGAGTGGCATCCGGAAAACTACTTCACTTCTTTGTTTATCTCACTCAGTTCCTGGTGCGTAGCAGCGTCTCTGCTGCGTATCTGGGCCGAGCTCGCGTAAGGAATTTGGCCGCACGCGGGAACACTCAACCGTACTGAATAATCACGCCAAGTTCTAGTGCACCGTAAGTTCCGTCGATCGATGGCAATTCGATGGGTTTAAATTAGTAAATCACGCAAAATATTGGCACACTAACTTACAGGCTGAGGAGATGCGTGCAGTTGCCTAGCTGCTCCCTGTGCTCTGAGGGCGGAAAACTGCCAAAAAACGGCACGGGGATGATTAAAAAGAGAAAAGCAGATTTTCGCGCGTGTGAGCATGCGAATGCGAGAGAGGATATCTCTGTGCTTACGCACACCAGCGCACATTCGTGGAAACTTCTCCGAGCACCAACACTGGCGGGAATGCTGCCAACTCCATGGCAGCTAGAGAGTGAGACATGCTGGCACGATAGCTCGATAGTGAAAAGCTCGCGGAAGCTGCGCTCCTACGGATGGGAAAGATGCTGGGCCTACTTTGCTGAAGGTTTATTTACTTTGGGATTTAAATAATTCAATAGCTTTTACTTCAAGTATGAGTGGGACCGTAGTAGGAAGCGAAAAAAAACACGTTCTTACGATTGAGGTGGCGTTACAGATACCAAGCCGCACTTCACTAAAATTTCGCTGCGAGACCGTAAAATGAGGAAGGTTTCGTTCTACCTACCACTGAACCGTTGTGTTTGAGTGGCTGCTTTGTTTTTTCCCTCCAAATCAGACGGACAATAGGGATAGATAGAGACATGCTTTATTTGAGCATTCTTACCACGAGTACAAGCATATTTCTGGATTAGGAATGCGCCTAGAAACAGGTACAAACAGGGAGAAAACAACCCCGAATTCAATTACACTTGGCCCCAACTGGACGTGCAAGTTTGTACGGAGTGTCAGGTGCAGACAAACTGTAGCCCTGGGTGTGTGAAGGAAAATATTTGGATTCAATAATGCAACACCCTTCAGGTTGTTACGGGTAGGGACCAAAAGCTTAAATAATAAATTTAAACGCCTACGCACCGTAAGAACCTGATTCTTTAATGCGTCCGATTCCTCCCCCCACGATTCGTGTTTGGTGCTTCCATGAGTTGTTGCACTGCTTCGACTGTTGTCGTTTGTGTTAAAAAAGAGGGATTCAATCATACTCTCCATAATAACGGCTGACGAAGCTGTTTTGTATGTTTTGATACAACTTGAGACGCTGTTCCCATGTGGAAGTCTCTAGTGCGTGTCAACACAGCTATATTGGCGAAGACTCACCATACACAACATATTCCCGTCCGATGTATCTACTTAGAGAGAAACCGTGAGCATCAGAATGAAAAGGTCATTTTCCGATGAGGGGAAAATTGAATTCGTACTAGCTTTGTGGAACATGCTGTGGCTCCTTCCTGGCCTCAAGGAGCATAATTCTGCACTTGACCGAACGGAGAGAGTGCTCCACATTCCGGGACGACCTGGGAGATAGTATCCTGTACCAGTTATGATTAATACTACATCTGTGTTGGTGGCTGTGAGAGAGAAAACGTTGAAACCCGAGAGGTAGAGAACACGATTCGTGTTAACGCCCTTTTGTAGAATGCATGCGTGAAAGGATGGCGCTCATTTGGGTTTGTTTCAACACGTGTTCGGGTGGTTGTGCCGAGTCCTTACACGGCTATCGCGCACGCCATACTCCGTTCATGCGATTGAGTTTATAATTGGGATTTCTTGAACACATATGAAGCAGCACATGAAGATTAGTGGTACAGTTAAATCAATGCAAAAAAAATCTAACGTAACGAGGGCGTGTAAGTATCGGGTTTTTTTTTATCTTCGTTGACTCGTATGGCTCTTGCCGTTTCTGACCTTCCTTGAATTGATTGAGCACGTAACCTGTAGATCCCATTTGAGGTTCGAATCAAAATCTGTTAAAAAAAACTAATATTAAAGAGAACCTTTTCATGAAGGCTATAATAAAATAATATAGTGTATGGTTCGTATAGTATGTGTGTCTCGATACTGGTTTGGTTTTAAATGCTCAAACAGTAATGAAATTTACCGAATAGCTTTGGAATAGTTTTGAAAAACTCAAACGTAGTTTAGTTACGCCACTCGTCAAGAGATGGCGCCGCACATTAGAAACAATGCTCACAGAATTTTTTTGGATAAAGATAGCTACAAATATATGAAATAAATTATTTAAGTTTTTTATAAAAAATTGTAGCAATCTTGCATACGTGAATCTTATAGCTTGTTTTTTAAATGTTTTGTTAATCTAATTTAATCGCATATTGACAAATCTAAATCATACACATAAGAAATCAAACAAATATACTGATTCTAAGACCATTAAAACTTCACACATAAAACAATATTTAACCAATGTCAATAATAGAAGAGTAGGAACAGATAATAGAATTGGTGTGAAAGTAATCTTGCAAGTTCGGAATCATAAAGAATACGTCGTAATACTAAAGTATTATTGTTTTCAGCATTACTCCAACTTTGAGTAACAATAAGTAAATATTTCGCAATAAGTACACTGAAAAAATACGCAACATTTACTCTTGTTACATTCCTAATAAAGGAATATTAACAAAAATTGATATATTTATTTGCTTACCATGTTACACATTATTTCGCTTTCCTCACTTTGCCTACCTTCTTTTTAAAAGTATCCTTTTTAACTCCTCGCTTCTGATTTGCTTGCTTGTCTGCCTTGTTATTTGTTTTGTTTTTGTTGAATCCCGTAGCTTTACCGTTCTGTTCCTGGACTTGCTTAAGCTTCTTTTTCAAGCGCAGCGCTTCGCCAGCCTCTCGCTTCTCCGTCTTACTTTCCGGTGCCGTCCGTTGCTTAGTTCCATTCGTCGTAGATTGTTGCTTTGGGTCCTCCGTTCCGGCATGCTGTTTCTCTTCTTGGCCCTTCGCTAGGGTCGGTTGTGTCTCCTGCTTGCTCTTTTTTGTACCCTTTTTAACGTTAGTTGGTTTCTGGAACACGGTAACGACATGGTTTGTGTCCGCACGCTTGGCTTTGCGCTCCTCGACGATATCCTTGTAGTACCAGTCGCGTTTGTCGATCTTTTTCGGTAGCTGCATTTCTTCCTCTTCCACCGGCTCTTCCTCTACCGGGTCGTCTTCAGCGTTCTTCGGGATGGCGTCGGAGAATTTCTGCAGCTTTGCCACGAAGAACCCATCCAGATTGTGCGTGTGTGGGTAGAATCGCCGAGTGTGCTTCATGGTCGGGTGGAATCGGTGAGGGCCGAAGTTGGTCATGCCCTCGACACCGAAATCCAGTCCGGTCGGAACGAGACGCACGTTCCGGCGCTTCAACGCAAAATCAATAACCCATTCGTTCTCCTGCGGAAGGATGGAGCAAGTTGAATAGACCAAATAACCGCCCGTCGGCGAGTTGGCCGACAGACAATCGATCGCGGTGAGGAGGAGTCGTCGCTGCAAGTTGTAGCATCTTTGTACGTCGATCTCCGTCTTGGTTGCCTTTACGCTCGGATCCTTCGAAATGACGCCTGCACCGGTACAGGGTGCATCGAGCAGCACTCGATCGAAGCCCTTCATGATGTCACCGAACTTTATACCGTCCATACACGTAACGACCGCGTTCTGAATGCCAAGCCGATGGAAATTTCCAACCACCGCATGGAGACGCTCTTTGTTCGCATCGTTCACAAAGAGGACGCCGGTATTTTTCATCAATGCAGAAATGTGCGAGCTTTTCCCGCCAGGAGCGGCGCACATGTCCAATATACGTTCGTTTTCCTCAGGTGCCAGCGCCATCACGGGCAGCATGCTGGAACCACCCTGCAGCATGTAGTGTCCGGCAAGATACTCCGGAGTGGCTCCCAGTGGAACCTGTGACGAATAGACAACCAAACCCTCCTTGGACCACTTACCAATCGGATCCAGATTGATGCCACGGTTGATCAATGCCTGTGCTAAATCTCGACGGCGAGTCTTCAAACTATTTGTACGGATAGTGACCGGACGTTGGATTTCCGATGCCTCCAGAAATTCGAGCAGCTCATTTGGTGAGAAGATGTCCATCAGCAAGCCCATGAAGTAATCGTTGTACGAGTAGTACAAGCACAGATCCTTTCGCAGCAGATCGATGTACTCGCAACGAGAACGATTCGGATCACGGTTGACGGAGAAATCCGCCAATACTCCTATTACATCCTTGATTCTAATGTGCACGTCTTGCAGGCTAGATGTTTGAGCAACTTCTTCTTCGCTGGGGAACGTAAAACGTTCGCGATTCACTGCAGCTTCAGCCATTTCGTCATCGGCCTCTTTTTGCTCCCTTTCCAACCGTTTCTTCAGTTTCTTGTTAGCTGCCTCAATAGGTAGCATGTCCTCATCTTCCTCGGCCTCCTCGTCCTCATCGTCGTCCTCGTCTTCTTCGTCATCTTCCATCTCATCATCCTCTTCCTCATCGAATTCCTCATCCAATTCCTCACCACCATCATCGTCATCCTCGTAGTCGTCCTCCGCAGCATCAACGCTTTCCTCGTCATCCTCGTCCACATCGCTGTCCATTTCTTCTTCATCCGAATCTTCGTCGTCGTCAGAATCCGCCTGTTGGAGGAACTTCTTCATTTGACTTTTCGTCACCCGAGCTCCACCGGTTGCCAGCTTTGGCGCCGGTTGTTCATCTTCATCCATTTCATTATCGCTGTCGAACAGATTTCGACCTTTTTTCCCGGCTCCATTCTGATGGCCATTGGAATTGGAGAGCTGTTGTTTACTTTTCTGGCCCAATTGTTGGTATTTCTGCCGGCTTTTCTCCACGTTGAACACCTCGGCTGGATCGAACGTGTTGTTAGCCGTCGGTTTGGCTGTCTTCTTAAGCGTCTTTTTTGTCTTTTTATCTTCCTTTTTCTGCACCTTTACAAGCTCCCGCTTCTTTAGTCGTTTTACTTGATGGCGAGAAAGTTTCTTTTGCGAGTCATCATCTAAAAATTGTGAACAAGAAATCAGTTTTCCGAAAGGCACAACAAATCGCGATGTAAATAACCATGCCGTGTCGGCGTGGTTGCTACGTACCGTCGGTCTTACTGAACGTGAACACCGGCTCTGGTTGCTTGCGAGCTTTGCGCCCCGGACCCTTTTTGGGTCTTTCCAGATTTATCTTTCGTCCCATCGTGAACAGAAACACAAATCAACACAATTTCAAAGCAAATACGGCGCCTTGGTGTATCGAAAGGCACAATTCTAGCACGTTAGCTCAACACGAGGTACAATTTGACAGCTTTCAGGTGAAGCTGGCTTTGCACATAAACATAACGACCCGAGAATGGTGCGACAAGATTTGGCGAGACGCCAAACGTCAATTTTCTCGCTTGTTTCTTTGTTGCCACGTGTAAATGAATTCTCGCTGTCAAGCGCGCTCAAAAAAATCCAATACCCAATGAACCAAGAGCAACATACAGCAACGGTATAAATGCTATTCCGACTATTTATCTTTTGCGCTATGTATCGTTTGACTGTAAAATAATGTGAAACTGAAAATTAGGAAGTGACTAGATTAAATTGGTGGTTATATTTGTATGTATTTTGTGCAGCAGGAAGAGGATCGCGATGCCATGACGCTGCACGACGGCCTCACCTGAAGCGTCGATGGACGCCAAAAAAACACGTGCTTTGTTGGGTACTGTGTTGTGTTGCATTATGTTGTTGTGTTTACGTTCCTTTGTATAATTAGATGAAGAGAAACTACAAATAAAATTATATCCGTCTTATCGAAGGATATTTTATGGTTATGGCTTACGCCCTCTGGTGGTACAGTCAAATAGGCTCTATTGCGTCACCGATCGAATATGTCAAACGCTGATTAGTTCGGGGTCATGAAAACAAAAACAAACGACTGAAAATCGAACGAAGTGCATTGTATTTTATTACGGGTGTAAATAACAAAATGCCAGTTTCATGTGGTAGCAAGTGTGGCCGAAATGCATTCATGCGAGTAAGTTACTTGTTCGAAATCAGAACCAGTTTCCAACATGCTAATTTGTGCTTGCACTGCATGTATTTCAGAGACCGAAAACTGGCGACGTACTCTGCAAGGAATGTTTCTTTCTTGCATTTGAGACGGAAATACACAACACAATCCAGCAGGAGCAATTGTTCCGACCAGGCGAAAAAGTGGCTATTGCGGCAAGCGGTGGAAAGGACAGCACAGTTCTTGCACATGTCATGAACGTGCTGAACAAGCGGTACAATTACGGGCTCGATCTGGTGTTGCTTTCCATAGACGAAGGAATTACTGGATATCGGGACGACAGCCTGAAAACGGTGGCACAGAATAGAGATGATTACGGTATGCCATTGCGGGTGCTATCCTATCAGGAACTATATGGATGGACTATGGATCGCATTGTGGCGGAAATCGGACGCACCAACAACTGCACGTTCTGTGGTGTCTTCCGTCGTCAGGCACTGGATCGTGGGGCACGATTGATGGAGGTTGATTGTGTGGCTACGGGACACAATGCGGACGACATTGCGGAGACTGTCATTATGAACATATTACGAGGGGACACGGCACGATTGCGTCGGTGTTGCGATATCAAAACGGGATCCAAAGCTGCCGACACAATTCCCCGTGTAAAACCATTGAAGTATAGCTACGAGAAGGAGATCGTAATGTATGCTCATTTTAAAAAGCTCGTTTACTTTTCTACTGAGTGTGTGTTTGCTCCAAACGCTTACCGCGGCCACGCGCGAGCATTTTTGAAAGATCTTGAAAAGGTACGGCCATCGGCAATCATGGACATAATTCACGCCGGAGAGCAATTACAAATCAAAGGCACGGTAAAGAAACCGGTGCGTGGAGTTTGCGGACGTTGTGGTTTCGTGTCTTCTCAGCAACCCTGTAAAGCTTGTGTACTGTTAGAAGGATTAAATCGTGGGCTGCCGAAGCTAGGTATAGGTAAAAAATCTAAAGGAGAACGAATGGTGGCCCTGCAAGAACAACAGATGCGCGAAAAGGCACATATGGTTAAAAACGATTTCTAATTTGGATTAATTAAATTGATTTAATCATTTTTTCCTCAATAATTACTAATTAAATGCTGTAATTTGGCCGTATTCGATATCACTTGGAATGAGAAGCTACGTAAAAAATATTTAGTTTTTTAATAGTTTCAGTTATAATTAGTTTTCGTAAGCATGTCTTTTAATCGGTGATAGCGCCATGCCAACCATTATATTTGCTACACACAAAACGTCAGTGATGTCATACAGGTTTCGCAGCGATATCACAGGATGATCACCACGGTGATTTCTGGCACTCATGCAGCAGACCAAGATCTCGTAGTTGACGATGTAATAGATTCGTATTCGATTAGGAATAATTTAAGAGCAGGCAAGCAATCATAGCAGTTCGGATTTCATTACACACACATAACACACAGTGTCCATAGCGATCGACATTCCATGTAAAACAAAAAAAAACCGTTTATTCAACTTTAATGAAGATATAAAAATCTCACGATATGGGTATTGTGCTACAACAACGACAATAGATTTTGCTCTACACTACGGGGAACTACACTGCTGACGATGGAGTCTGGAAAGTTACTGCGCCGGTGAAATCGCTCGGGTTGATCGGGGATAGGCATTATGGTTTGGCATTGGTTTGATGGTATCGCTATCATCTAGGATCAGATTGGACCTCGGGAAAAGGGTGCTAGGGAGATTTGGTATGAACAGAGACAGAATTATAGGTATAGATAGAGAAAGTGTGTGTGTGTGTGTGTGTGTGTGTGTGTGTGTGTGTGTGAGTGTGTGTGTGTTTGTGGGCATGTTGGTTTCCAACTGGTAATGGTTTGTTCTATCTCGTCGACGACTTGCACTCGTCCTGCCGTATAGCCTTTTCCATGGCTCGCTGAACCTCGAGATCTAGTGCCCGCTCGCGATCACTTTCCGTTTCGCTAAACTCGGCCGCTGTCACGTAGGTCTTATTGTGGTATCTACAAACGAAGCCAAAAAGCGATTACTAGCATCTAATGGCTGGCAGGGGAAGAGAGAGTGTACCGTCGATAGGTGGCAGTGTTCCGAATCCGGTTTATTTTTGTGGTTTTGTTTTGGATTTTGGTATGGTATAGGTGGTCAATTTTGAGTTCGGGAGACGTTACTGCAGTGTCGCTTCTAATTTGCAAGGGGACGCGGCCGCACATAATGATGGCCGCAGTGCTAACAGTGTTGCAATGCAGTAGGACTCCCTTTGGTTAGATTTTGGATCTGAGATTTAGGTACCTGAACTACCTGTGCGTACTTGAAGATGGTTGCATATCGAGGCAATGATTGTCCTTTGTCCTTAGTTGATGCCCGAAGTGACCTTTAGACGAGGCCTGCACGTGGCGGGGTGTATTGGCCCGATGATCCCGCACCGGCGACAGTTCTTTGATGGACTCCGTACTGGATTCGTGATGAAGAATATCTGCAGCGAACGGAAATACAGTACGTCTGTTAGTGGTGTGCGGCATCCAAGCGACATTCGGTCTCGTCGGGTATACTTGGACAGGGTGTTTTCGAAGGTATTCTAAACGTGGGGGCGTTTGAGAATTCGTTGATGGGACTACTGCTATCCGATTCGGAGTAGTTACTGGGACCAAAATTTCGCTGCCCCATGCGCCGCAGAGCACCGTCGTCCCACTTGGATTTCGTAGAGCTTGGTAAGTTCATCGGCGTTTCATCTACAAATAAGCATACATTCAAACAATATTAATTTTCTGTCGCTTGCATACAGAAAATACGCATGTTTCATAAATAAACAAAAATATTCCAGGTTTTTCCCCCTTTTTCAACGTAAAGATATTGATCTCACTAACGCATTTGCTATTCAATACAATTTTGAACTGGCGATAACATTGTTTTACCTATAATATTGTTATTACAGTAAGACCATACCAACGCCAGCATTACAAAGACAATATATGTTTTAGGCACTAAAACCAACTGTAATAATTTTCATGAGAGCGTAACGTTACGCAGGGTTTCAAAATAACATATCAGGTGTACCAGCCTCTTACCAGTGTTGTAGAACTGTTGTTTGTGCCAGCTCGACTTGCCCTTGATATGTCCCGGCATGTGCCCGGTGCTCTCTAGCAACGGGTAGGCAGTGGCGTTCAGGTCACACTCCGGATGGCCAAAGGTGCGAAACTGGAGTGAATAATCGATGTTCGAGGGGTTTAAGCTGCGGGGCTCCTTGCACAACCGTCCGGTGCTGGCATTGAACGTGGCATATGGCGAAATTTCGTACATTTCCGCACTCTCGTCCTTGTTGATCACCTTCACCGGAGACGCACTGTAAACCTGCTGATTGCGAATGTTTTCCGACTGCTCTTTCATGCTCAGGTCGGCTGAGAGTGTTTGCGTGCTGTATCGGTCGGAGTTACTGGTGAAACAAAGAACACCACGGTACTTTGCCCCAACGACCCTGAAAATAGACATTTAGGAAAACGTTGTTCCATCATGCACTATGATCCTTTTTTCTGACATTGTCACTACGTCGGTTTACTACTTACAAACTTAAAACTATGATGATGATGGTGACGATCATCACGGTCGACTGCAGCCATTGAAACTCTTCCTGCTGCAGTAGATCCGAATCGTTGTTCTCCTCTGGTATCGCCTTATATTCCGGTGGAGGGATCTTTTCGCCCGACTGCGTTAAGGTGGCGAAGTTATACTGCGCCATCGTTTTCCCTGCGTCGTTGTTAGAAGTGATCTTGAGCTCGTACCAAGTGGCAGGGACAAAGTCGCAGAATGAAATGCTTCCGTTGGTGTGCTGATCGCTACCGGATAGATCAGACGACACAATCGTCCAGAAGGGTGTATGCAAACGACGATACTCGATGGAGAAGTGTGATATTGGGCAGCCTCCGTTCAACCAGGAGGTGAGATATAGATTCAAGCAGCTGGAGTTGGTGTTGAACAGCTCCCGTTCCTCCGGTATGTGTGGCGCTAAGTCATAAATGGGTGTTATATCAAGAGTTGTGATCATTTATACGATATTGAGATTTGAGTAACTGGTTCGAACGAATAGTTGGTATGCAATTTAACAGTGAATGGTCGAATGAATACAAAAACTTTTATTAAGAATACAACTTCGTATGCAAAACTGCAGTATTTTCCGTATTATGTTGATCAGAATCCTTCACTAAGTTTAATAAAATTTAGCAAAACATCGATGAATCAAAATGTACTAATACTCTGTTAGGTAATTTTCACAACTCTTCTTCTTCCTCCTGCTTCCTCGTGGCGTTGATGGCTGTCGACGTGAAGCTTACTAGACTTTGTTTACCATCATGACCGGATAGCTACTGATTGTCGGGGGGAAGACAATTGTACCATCGCTTGAAGACCGTCACAGCTTTTAATTATCCAATGGGGCACAATCTCTGCTGTCACTTACATTGCACAAATGAAATGTTGAGATTTACGATTTGTTAATCAATCAATACATTAATTGAATTCAAGTCGTTGGATTTATTCAAGTCAACACTTATACGAGTACGTAATAAGCGCAATAAGTCTAAATAAAATGTACAGTGACTCTTACGATACTACGGAATTCGTGTTTTATACTATTCCGTCTATAGATTGGCAGATAAGACGGATCTAGGCAGACCTTTGCGGACATTTCTGCCGTCTTCGGCAGACTTGACTTCTTTATACAGTTAACCCCTTATTTGTTTTACCCTTCTGCTTCGTAGTGCCTCACGTTTGTGAGCCAAAAAAGTTATTGGAAGTATTATGTACTTTTTTTTTATTTTTCAGTCCAGTTGAAACAATTGTGGCGGTCGCAGGTGAATGAGGCAAAACCAAATTCATGGTAGCACCACCGGCGGCCCTACTAACAACTGCTAATAACCTACGTGGCGGTAACGTACAGATAGGTGACCTTGAAGTCGTCGCATCCTTGAAGTCGTCCGAAATCTCACTAATCTTAGGTCAAAAATCAGCTCCAACAATGAAGCTCACGCCCTGCTAATCGCGTTTAGGAGAAAGATGCTCGGGAGGATTGTTGACCCAGTATGTGTGGAAGGACACTGGAGGAGCCGCTGCAATGACGAGCTCTCTTAGCTGTACGATGACCTTACTATCGTGCAAGCGCATTAGACTGACTCCGGTGGGCTGGTCATGTCAGTTGAATGACACCGGACGATTCAGCCCGTAAAGTCCTTTAAGGCCGCTTCACGGCCAGAATAAACGATTGGCTGATGACGGCGCGCGGCTGTGAGCGGTTCCGGAGGTTGATGCAACAGGTCAAGACCGCGAAGCGGTTGTAGCGACTGATAAACAGTAAGTAAGGAACAAGTGCTTTAACATGCTCTTAAACATGTTAATTATATTGTGATTGTTGATAGTTTGCCTTTACTTGTTTTTGCAATTCGTACCCCTGTGTATAACCAATGTTGTACTTATATATTCTTACTAATTCCACCTCTATATGTTGGAGATTTCGTGTACAACCATATATGAAGAGAGGCTACCAACGTGTCAACAACATTTTTGTTGCTCCGCAACATGTCCCGCAAATCGACCAGCTGCGAATTGTCATTAAACAATTGGTTCAATCAATTAAGCAAGCACTAGATAGAGAAAGCTCCTTTTCGCTATCGGGTTCAGCTTTTTTGTTATCCATTAGTTCACTCTAGCTCATCCATCTCTTCGATTCCGTACCTAAGCTGAATCCGCGTGGTAGTTGGATGGTTTTGTGGAATTATAAATAGTACACATCTAGGCATCGTGAGCCGATCGTACCAGTGCGCTAAACGGTATCCTGAAACTCGTTGGGTTGCGTTGTTGTCACCTAACAGTGACAAATAGAAGCAGGAAAAAAACCCATAGAACATATAGCCTCATTTCCGATCAGACACCGGACACTGGGTTTTACTCTCTCCTTCTCTCCTGCTATCCTCTGGCTGTAATGTGATGAGTTTGTGCTCGTATCGAATGTGTTACGTGCAGAGGGGGAAACCGTGTTAAATAGTCAAATTAATCCATTCAATTACATCAGCACATCACGAGAGCAGTGGTTGTAGTTTTGATGCTGGCACTGCAACTAAAAGGCACTTCGGAGGATGGACGACTCATCACTCCCGCTGCTGCCAGGGAGCATCGCTGCTGCTGATGATGCATGCATGCAGGCATGCATACCGGGGGGCGCAGAGGGACCAATCCTGGGTCCACTACCGCTTCTCGTTTCATCCGCCCGGCACGGAAGCGAACCGCTCGAGCGATTCAATGTATCGGGTGTTGGCTGGGAAAAAGATCGATAAATAGTCCAAACGTTTGGTTGGATTTGGGTGGAAACCGTACCACATACACACGGTATGTATCTATATAGCGAACCTTACCCCTTCCGCAACAAACCAAAGCAATCGACCACCGAAACCCATTCTAATACTGGCGGGCGGGCTCGACGGTTCGGTTGCTCGGACGGTCGGTATTATGTTTCGTAAGCCTCTGTATCTTCTTCCTCGGCCGGGCCCGGATGCAAAGGACAGGATTTTATGTTCCCGGTGTGTGGCACCGTGTGCATCAGTGCGAATCGTGTGTGTGTGTCACTCAGGGCGGAGGGAACGGCATCGTATGTGGGGTAGTATGTGCGATTCTGCATACGGGAGCGTAAGTCTGTCTGTGTGTGCATGTTTTCCGTGTGCGTGTGCATTCGGGTGCGCACATTAGGTTTGGGGTTCATTGAGGTGTATAATTAAACGTACATTTAATGATGCTCCACGGGATTCCGCTTCCGCTCGGCTCGCCGTCCGGGGATTTTACTCGCAGCCCCGTCCCGGACAGAGGAAGCCGACGTACGAGGACAGCCGGGTTCGCTTATCATTCGTCTGTGTCAAGATTTTTCCGTGCCACGTTTGTTATCGCCGGCAGCACGGGAGAGGTGAACGCCGGGTGCGGGAAGCTGCACCTTCAAAGCGTTCAAGCTGCACGGCGAGAAGCGATTAGGTTGCAGGGATTGGGCGAAACGATAGCGGGATGCACCGGGGGTCGGGACGTGAGGGTCCCAAAGCTCCCAGGAAGGCGGAGAGTTCCTTCAAATGTTGCACAATTTGCACCGAAACTACCGGCTTGGACAACCCTCAGAACCCCTCTTGCACGTTTTCCCCGGAAATGTGCCGGACTGGGCCATGTTGCGGGAGACCCAAAGGCCCATGACAGAAGGGTACGGTTTCGGTATGTTGAAACCCGGTGCGAATCGGTCGACTCAGCAAGTTGCGAACTCAGTTGCGAAAGTGTAGTGCAGCTCGGGATAATTATGCCATACGGAAAGCGTATGCTTCCGATATTCACCTTTCTATGTGGCTATGTGGACACAGTGGACGAATCGGATATATTTTTAATTTTATTCCTTTAGGAAACGGACCAAGCGCTCGGAAGCGTGGAAAATCAAAGACCCCACTCTCTCTCTCTCTCTCTCTCTCTCTCTCTCTCTCTCTCTCTCTCTCTCTCTCTCTCTCTCGCTCGCTTTCTGCAAATGCAAATAAAATGGAAAAACAAAAAGGAAAAAAACTATAATCTGCACAAGCCGGGAGGATACGGTTCGTTTGGAGATAGTTTTAACAATTCAGCGGGTCCATTCAGGGCGCTCGTATGGCAATCCCATTTATATACACCGGAATGTCGTTACCCAACTCAGGCGGGAGGCTCGGGGGAGTCGGGGTGGTTAGAAATAAATCAATTTGCATCACTAATCGAATTTTCCCATTGCTTCAAGATACTTTCTAATTTCTTCATCCGTGTCCCGGTGTGACAGATAAATAATGCCGGTGAGATGTAAATAAAATGAATCTCAAAATTTTCCATCCTGCTGCGCTCTGTTGAGGTTGCGGCCAGGAGCAACCATCAACGGTACACAACATAAACCCCCCTCTCCCACCCCACTCCACTCTCTTTTCTATCCTCGGGATATGCACCAGAATGCATTGTCAATTTATGCTGTTTGTATATGTAAATAAGTGAAACTTATGTTGATCCTCTTTCTGCCGCTTGCCAACCCTCATCCCTACGCTCCGGGGCAGATATTTATACGGGTGCAAATGGCCACACAACTGGAATGCAAATGCAGCACCCTGGTGTCGTTCAAGCACGAGTAGTATTTAGGCGTTTGCTACCTGGACGCTCTGCATCTTACTGCGAGTAGAATTCTCCCAGAAAGGGGAGACTTATCTTGAGCGGAGCGATGAGGTTTCGCACTAACCGACAATCCTTCCGGAGCTTATCGTAACTAAAATCATCAAAGTTTATGACAATTAGCTTGGCGAGATTATGGGAGCGTACTGTCTCTTCTAGCGGAACACTCCGTTTGGGGAATAAGTGTAATAAAGTTCATGACACGTGATATATAGTAAGAGCGCTGCTTTATAATCCTTTTAGTTTTTGATTATATACCAGCGATAGGAAGAGGTGGTTCCTTTTTTACGACTAAGTTTTTTTTACGACTAACTAAGAAACAAGGTTATTAGCATTACATACAGAATAAGAGTCTCAAGCAGTATGACGGCGCTTACTGTTGTAAAACATAAGTAAAATATCATTTTCACAAGTTTTTGGTTGTGTCCGTTTTGAGAAATGTGGAAGGCCGTCTAAACGAATATTTACCTCATATAATTTGGATTGTTAACAACTAAGCATTTTTATCCGATTATTAAAATGAAATTGGGTGAACATTGTTAGGTTTATTGTTAGGCTTAGTTATACTAAGTTTAAAAACTGATATTTTAAAGGTTCTAGGGAATCGCTCTGAGAGTATTGAAAATCCATTGAACAGCGAGCAACATTGATCTTGATGGGTGTAGTATCATTCTACGACTTGGAAAATGCAGGAAAGAAGTAGTTGCCAGTGTTGAGCAAGCATTCGATGCTCCAGGCCAGCCGTGGACCGTAAGTAAACCAAGCGGTTGCGGAGGGCTCGGAGGTCGCAAGGGAGCCCATAGGCGGATCAATCAGTACGCAAAGTAAGCGACCATGAAGGGCAGCAAGGGACCCGGACTGGGAAGAAACAGTATTTAAAAAAAACTGTTATTCTTGTTCAGGTGCATCCTCGTCACAAATGCCAGATGCCGCCCTCCTGTCTAACTAATTTTCTACAATCTTGCACAAATATCAACAAATGCACAATATCTTACACAATTTGAAAATTACTTCAAACAAATAAAGGCGCATACCTTCATTCCGCAATGTTTTAGACCATATACAAAATAAGCATTCCTTGAAAGGCTGCATAATGCCCTAATTGATGAGATTAAAAAATCTCTTTTGAAAAACTCGTTAGGTGGGTTCACACGAGTCGAACTCTGCGCGAATTTGTACGATCTGCGAACTTTTTTTGTCAATGTATTAGTGAGTCGAGCTATGTTCGTCGAGTCTGTTTCAAGCAGAAAAGGTTAATCAGTAATAGTGTGCGTGAAGTTCGTCATCAAAAGTTCGACTCGTATAAACCCACCTGTTCGTTGCTTATACATAATATATAATTGAAATTTATTAAATGTTGAAATAATATATAACATTTAAATTTCTTGTATTAATCATAATTATAATATAACATGTTGTAATTTTACCTGAAACTATTTTTTACTATGTTGAAATTCAATTTTTTGTTTTGTTGGATGTTGAATTTGTTCTTTCCTTCCTTCCTGACTTTTTTTAATATGCTACACAATTCCACAGCCAAATAAACTTTTTATCCGTCTAAAGCAATTATGATGTGCAGTTATGAACTTCAAATTTGTAAATAGTTGTAAATAGTCCTTGGCCCTACAACCTCAAGTAGTTCTAGCACTGGCAAGTAAGTCCAGTGGAGATTCGAACCCGCAAACTGTCCATGCGCATAGGACCATACGACCAACTCCTATGCCTAAACAACACGTGACAACATGTTCGATTCAATAATCGATTTTATTAGTGCATATGGTATGATCATTTCTGACTGAACTTACCCTTTCCCTTGGTACGCACGGCCAGCTCCTCGGTAAACATGCCCACGCCCACCTTGTTGTGTGCGTTGATCTTCAGAATGTACTGCGTGCCGCACTTGAGACCGTTGAGCGTGTACGCCATCTGATCGCTCGGAATCGCCACGTTAGACCATGTGCCGGTCGTGGTGCGATAGTATAGATTGTAGCCCTGAATGGAGGCTCCACCGTCACTGGCCACCTCCCAGGTGACGCGCAAACTATCGAACGAGGTGTACTGAATCGAGAGCTGTGTTACGTTCGGCGTTTGTAGGGCTATCAGCATGTAGTGGATCTCGTCCTCCCCGAAGAGGTTTTTCGCCGAGCATGTAAAGTTGCCGGCTATCGGCGGCTCTAAGCTATGTATCTTAAGGAATCCCTGCGATATCACGTAGTACTGACTGAATGTGACGGCCTGGTCCTTCGTCAGCCAGCGGGTGCGTGGTGTCGGGTTCCCGACGGCGACACACTCCAGTATGAGGCTCACACCGACCGGCACCTTGAGCAGCCTCGAGAAGGACGCAATTTTGGCCGGGGCCCGAGTGTTTGTCGTTTGCGATACCACCATCGTTGGGTCACCCTCGCCTTTGGTCGTCGATGCCGTCACCCAGAAGTCGTACTTGTTGTTCTCGCTTAACCCCCGCACCTCAAACATGGACGGTCGTCCGGTTTCATCCACCCGCACGATGTTATCTGGAAATTGGATGCCGCCATTATAGTCACCGTGCAGCGCGGCGACAAACGAAAGTAAACAAAACAAAAAGACACATGGAAAATAATAGCCTCCAATTAGTATCGTGTATAGCAACAGCTTAGTCGAAACACATTCGTCAAAGTAAGTACGTTTTGCCGATCCCTTCTTGCCATGATCCTTTCCGTATACGGTATAGTGAGTGATGATGCCGTTGGGATGGGCTGGTGGTAACCAGGATACGAGAATGGAATCCGCCGTCAACGTAAGCGCTTTGATACCGGCGGGTGCTTCAGGAACTGTACGGGTAAAACAGACAGGAGGAGGGTAAGTAGGAAAATAATTTTTAGTGCTACAGCCAAGCATTGCGATTGGGGTTTATTATTATCTACTGTATTTAAAATGCTGCTTGTGAAATACATCCCAATAGTACCGTTAATGAATTATATTCGTTATACAGTCCGTTAAATAACTATACTATCTCCTGTTTATTGTAAATTAATCAAAAACTAGGAGAAATAAATGAAAATGATATTCTACAAAGTTATAGTTAGTAACAAAACACGTTTGTTGATGTTTTTTCTCATTTTTAAAAACACTATTCCAGTTTTTAGGATTTTTTCCACTTAAAAACTTATTTTTCCACGCAAATAACCGTTTCAAAATGTTATGAAACATACAAGAACCTTAAAACAACCCATAATAACCAACCACATAAATGAGCTAGTACATTTCACCTTGACATATTTGTGCATTGTATGAATTGTATGACATTTTGCTCTACATATTTTTTTAACGTATGTTAAATTTTTAGTTTTTATCATAGTACATAATTTTTTACATCATCATTTTATTTAAGTTTTCGTTTTACTATTAAAAAAAAACAGATGATCGTTAAGCTGCGTTGCGGACGTTGCGGACTGTATGAGGACACAAGGAAATAACGATATAGAATATACTTTCAACCCGCGCCACGCACCGTAGACTAATTTCAGTGATCAAAGCGTTATTGGAATTTATCGAAATTGAGACATCGCCGCCTTCAAAATTGGATGAGGTGCAGCACAATGCATATCATTAAATATGCACATACGGACGAGTCGTTCCATTCGAACCGAGGTCACACCGCAGACTCATGCCTCCTACTTACCGTCCTCCTCAGTTGCACAGTACACCGGCACGCTGGCCACACCGTCGCCGGACAGAGTGAAGCTCAGGACCTGGATAGAGTAGTTGGTGGCCTTCATCAGTGCGTGCAGGTACGTTTCCAGGTTGGATGTGCGCTTAATCTCGAAGGGAAACACAAACTCATCTGGGAATTGGTAAAACAAAACGCATGACCGGTTGTGTGAAATTTATGTCACACGAGGAAAAACATACTGTTCTTCGTGAGTGGCCGATACAGGATCTTGTAGCCCTGGAGCACACCGTTGTGAAACTGTGGCGGAGGCTCCTGCCACAACACCTTGATGCTCTGCGACGAAAGGCTGGAGCAGGAGACGTTCTGTGGTTCCGCTTCGGGGGCATCCTCCGACGTAGTGCCATACACGACCGTGCTCCAGGGGCCGGGTGCGATGCTGTTGTAGGTCCGTATACGCAGGGCGTAGCGCGTAAACTTCTTCAAACTCGCGATGCTTGTCTTAGTGGTGGCCCATCCATGCACAGTGAGTGTGGTGTTCGAGATGTTATGGAGGCTCGCGATGAAGTTGATGTTCGTCTTCTCCTCCACACAGCTAACTGTGTACCCGAGCAGCTCCCCGTTCCAGGACGCACGGCCCGGGATCTGCCAGGTGAGCACGAGCTCACCCATGGCACCGGTTTTCACTTTCAGGCCACCAGGCGCCTCGCTGGGTGCTTCCTCCTGTGTTTTCACCACCAGCGGACTCGTGAACGACGAGCACTCAATCTCGTTAATGGCCAACATTCGCAGGAGGTACTGCGTTGCTGGTAGCAGACCCCCAATGCTCGTCTCGTCGCGTACCCCACCGTCGATGCTGCTAATGGTAATTGCTCCGAATAGGACATTGCTCCTCCACCATCCAACACCACGCTTCTCCGCTGGCACACTTACCTTTTGATCATGTTCACCTTGGAAAAGGTGACATTTACCGTCGACGGACTATCCCACGCAGCTATCGGACCGTCCAGGCCCGCGCGGTGCCCCGCATCCCGGACGGGATCCTTTCCCAGACGCACCGGTTGGTACTGGACGAGGTAGCTCAGCACTGGCGACATACCGTCGTAGGGACGCTTCCAGGAGAGCCGTATCTGGCGGCTCGAAACCTCCATCACTTCCAGGTCGGACGGTGCATCTGGGCGCTCCTGCACGGCCAGATAGATGACGTGCTCACTCGCCCCATACAAATTTTCTGCCGTGCAGACATACTTGCCGGAATCGTACCGCTCGGTCAGGCTAATCGATAATTGCGATCGCACGCCAACACTCTCCTTCATTTCGATAATGTTATACCTGTCCGAACATCAACCACGGCGACAAACGTGAGCAGAGAGAAAGAGAGAGCGAGAGAAAGAGAGAGCGAGAGAGAGAGAGAGAGAGAGAGGGAGAAAGAGAGAGATGGAGAGAGAGATAGCATGAACATCCGACCGAAAGGCCAAAATTGCGCGATGGGAATAATTTCCATATCAGCACGATCGTTAAGAGACGCATCTCGCACGGGGGTAGCGTTTGCCCCCTACGCCTAGCATCCGGGGCGACCTTACCGATAGTTGTTGAAATCGATCCGCTGGTTCTTGTGCGTCCAGATGATGTTGATTGGTTCATCGCCGAGTGCCAAACACTCCAGCATAACGGCATCATTTCGGCGGGCCGATACGTTCTTCACCGGCGTATCGAAATGGACCGCTTCGTTCACGTCGATGTGGATGATTTTCTTCAGGCTATTACCGATCCCGTTGGCGGCCTCGCACATATAGTAGCCTGGCCGTCCGGTCGCGGTGGGTGGGCGAAAACACAAACAGAAAAAGATATTTTCGATGAATAATAATTTGAGTGAGCAGAGTAATGCATTCTAAAATCACTCGCATGGAACGGGCAGATCTATTTTCCGTGTGCGAATTATGTGCAATGCATTTTTGCCATACATGATGCTAGGAAGGGTGGTTGGGTGTTTCTGCAGAGCATTTGCATTTTCCAAATAAATGTCAGTTTATTGGAATTATCCGGATGAAACAGTTGCAAGACAAAAGTTTTGCTCATTGTTTAACGTTGCGAAATGGGCTTTAAATATTATTTGTTTTTTGTAATATTAAATGTCGTTTTCTTTTCCTGTTAAATTAACAAATAAATCTTCAACGAGTACCATTATTGAATGTCATATTTTGGAACAAAACCATATAATTTGATGATATCTGCACACAATGCTTCAACATGGTTCAACATATTACAATGCAAATCCGGAACAGTAACGGCCAAAGTGGCACTCAATCATATAGCCAATGAATATTTTAAAGCTGTCAGCTACAAAAGCCGCCTGACCACAATGCAAATGGATACGTGAAAATACTTTCCATATATTTGAAGTTATTAATAACGCTGGTACAGCCTGGTTATTAATAACGCTGGTATGTTTTGCCCTATGTAACCGTAGTAGGGTAATCAATTTCACCGACGGGAAAACCGTTTCAGCTGAGTTTTGAACCCGCAACCTGTAGTGTTTAAAACTATTTGCTTTCGCAGCTAGCCAATCTTTCTAGCCAATCTCTTCAAAATCTCACATTCCTTTCCATTGTCCATCCGTTACATATATTGTACTTCATGCAGATTCGAAAAACTATCGTTAATTGAAACATCACCTAAATAGCTCAATGTACTCCAAATCCTCCCTTGAAAAGTTCATTTCTGTTTACAATGAACATATGCCAGTAAAGCACAATTTGTAATATTCACGCCCAACACGTTGTTTTGGTCAGATACAATCGAATCAGTGCAGCGCCGATTTACAAAAATCGCTCTCAGACAACTCCCATGGAGAAATAGACAACCGGAATACAAATCCCGCTGTTTACTGTTAGGGCTTCAGCCGTTGAAGCACAGGCGCACAGTGGCACAGTGTATTTTTATAGCTAAGATTCTGAAGCACGAAATTGACGCACCGGAACTGCTTAGTAGAATTAACATTAACGCGCCATATCGGTCACTACGTCCAACATCATTCATTCGACTATCGCGAACCAGAACCAGATACGCAACGCATGCCCCAATAATAGCTATGTGCCAAAGCTTTAACCAGTTGCAAAACTCTAATTTTGACTACCTCACCACCACGAACTATATTAAATCAAAAATGTTGACATCTTGCACATCCTGGACCTGACACACACGTTATAATTTATAGATTTTATTGTATAATATTTTTAATTTATTTTTAAGCTTATATATACATATTGTCATTTAGATCAATACTGGTCCGATGATAGCGCAAATAAATAAATAAATAAATTCAAATCAACCAATGCATTTGATAGTTGTTGCAATGAACAATGTTTTCTATCATCGCAAAGCTATTAGTTGCAAAGTATTGTGTTCGTTTTGAGTAGAATTTATAGTAATGATTTATGACACATGCTTTTCACTAAGTATATTAAACATTTGTAGACATTGCTTTTAAAGAATCGAACACCATGAAAACACGATGAATTCCCAATTATAGAGGAATATGCAACGAAAGAGTGTTAAACGTACGATCCACATCTTCGATCATAATTAATCCACATCTTCGATCATAATAAAAAAAAACTGAACATTATATTCAGTATACACATATATTCAATTGCGGGCAGGCTGAGTACAGCAACGCTAGCTGAATCGTCTCCTCCTAGATAGGAGTGCCTCACTGGCCATAATGGAATAAATCAGTCTAGTAAGTCGACACCCGGCAGACACGACCATTTAGGTCGCTACGCCAAGCAAAAAGTGTAGAGGGTGTTAAGAGAGATAAAACTGCAATTATATCTTCATGATTGTATAGCAGTTTGAAATGATTTTTTCATTTTCTATCTCTTTTGTTATTCGCCTGATTATGCAGTAATTGGTGAAACAATGTTTAAACCTCACCACGCAATGATAGGACATGGAAGATTGAATCATGACTGTAATGAAGATAAATTATCTACTCACCCGCATCTGGGGATGTGGCGTAATTGATGCTCAACGAGTTGTTCTTTGACGGAATGGAATGGAAGTCCGTGGATAGCTTGCCCTTTCCCCGAAACCACGTTATCTTCGGTTGGGGGAAACCGTCCGCCTCGCACGCGAGCGCAATCGGGCGTCCAAGCACGATAGCAACGTCGTGCGGTTCGTGCGTCCACGAAGGTGGCACCTGTACCAGCAGCTCGGCCGTGTAGTTCGTCTGGGCGGCAGTGTTGGTGGCGAAACAGGTGTACCGCCCGCTGTGTCGCGCCGTGATGTCCTTCAGGACCAGCAGTGAGAAAAACTCCTCCTTCTTCTCGCTAACATGCAGATCCTGTGCGATCGGGGAGCCATCCTTTTTCCAGCTGAAATAGATCGGCATGTCGCCGGCCGACACGGAACAGGTCAGCTGTGCTCGACCTCCTACTTTCATGATTTTTGGAAACGAAAACGGTTCTATCACGGGTGGGCCTGCGTTAGGAGTGGAAGGAATGCACAGTGAAGTAAAGGATTAATTCGATAGAATTGTGATAACGCGCATCCTGCCACCAAAGAAGATGAATGGTCGAAGCGGCTCGATTCGTGTGTCGAATGCAACACTTACTGTGCACCACTAATTGTAGCTCCCTTCGGCCCTCGTCCCCATTCGGGCCGGTCACGATGCATGTGTACGGGCCACGATCCTGTGCCGGGTCGACGGTATAAATTTTCAAATATCCGCCATGCTTAACGTCTGCCACACTGTACCGGGGCCCTGCAGTTTCCATTTCCGGAAGCGGTCATCACACCGATATGCAAATGCCGTAATAAATGATCCACACCGGCGAAAGCGATACAGGAAAGAGCCGTCCAGCGAGATTGGGGTTGCGCGAACAAACGAAAGAGAGCAAGCGAATGGATTACATTTAATCGACATAGCCGTGCACACGGCACATAGTGCCGCTGCACATTATGTTTTCCCATTACGTCCTACCGGAAACCAGTTCATTTCCGCCCCGTACCCAGCGCACCGACTGGATGGGGTGACCGGAGAAGGGACAGTGCATCTCGATCTGCTCTCCGGCCACAGCTGTGATGGGCCCGATGGCACGTACGTACGGTGGTCCTGCGTGCGGAAGAAGAGAGGAAAGCATGAGCAAAGCCGGGAACAACCGGGTCAGGTAGCAAGTGCTGGCCAACCGGACACACGAAACCGCACAATGGGAAATGCTTACAGTACAGTGTGCTGCAGAAGGATTGATTACTAGACGGGCGTCAGGGATATAGCTTTCACACCTTGGGTATTGGGGAGAGTTATCCATTCTATACACTTCCATACGCTTACACGATGTTTGGATGCTTTGTCACAAGTGTGTAATATTACAACGTATAATTGAACAAAAAAAATCGCATTGTTTGCTGCTAGATTAGCATCATTAAAGCAATTTACAACAGGATTTACTGATGAAAGGATGGATGTAGGATTAACGGAAGCTCATCGTTTGCTTCGTGACACCTTTTTGGAAGCACACTGTAAAAGTGCTCCTGCTGGACAACCATCGGCAACCAAGCGCAGTGGCTGTGGCTTTTCGTTTCCCCCAGCAGTTAAGCTTTCAGGCGCGCTTCAGGTTGTGGCAGCAGGAGCGGCAGCAATAGCAGCAGGTGTTAATAGGGAGCACTATCATTGTGCGATCGTGTGATGCAAAACCCGAAACCCCAAAAAGGGCTTCACACTAGAGAGAGAGAGAGAGAGAAAGTTTCTCTGGTTCCCGCGGCACCTACCGTAAACGTTGAGGCGCGCCTTGTGAGCAGCGGAGCCCATGCTGTTGGAAGCGACGCACGTGTACAGACCACCGTCGTCACTGTGTACATGGCTGATGTTGAGGTGCGTCGTTACGTGACTGTTGATGTCCAGAAATTGATCCATCGTGTAACGGTGCAGCGATGAGACGTCCAGGATGGGTTGGTAGTCGAGCAGCCAAACAAACTGCGGTGGTGGCGAACCGGCCGCCGAACATTTCAATGAGATGTACGCAGAGGTGCGCACATTCTGCTCAACGAAGCCGTAGCTTATCTCCGGTGGGCTCTCTGGATCGGCGGAAAGTCCGGCCACCGGATGGGAGTTATGGGATGGGTGGGATGAAAGTAGCAACAACGAAAAAACGTAAAACGATAAAACCGTGCGTCGGTGGACGGAATCTACCGGATCCGCTTAGAGCCGAGACGGGCACGTACCTCCGAGTTTCAATTCCGAGCTTCCCTGAGCGCTGCTGCGTGCATTCGACACAATGCACTGATAAATTCCTTGATCCTTCTTGCTTACCCTATCAATTTTTAGTGTGTTCGCCGACAGGAGGCTCATGCTGACAACGCACCAAATGGCCAACGTCAAAACGGACGATAAAGTTCAATGAAGATAGAGAGAGAGAAAGAGAGAGAGAGAAAGAGAGAGCGAGAGAGAGAGAGAGAGAGAGAGAGAGAGAGAGAGAGAGAAAAAAATACAGTGGCAAACAACCGGATGAGGAGAATGGAATAACAAAAGCAGAAAAAAGGGAGGCAAATGCATGGCGTACCTGCGCTCGGTGCGGCCATTCGCGAACAGCTCCTGCCCGTTGTGAAACCATTCGATTTTGTTCACCTCGCTGCCGAAGATGGAACAGTTGAGCAGGGCGGAATTACCCGAGTTGATAATCTGAATCTGTGGATGAATGTGCGCCACCAGCTCGGTGCTGATCGTGAGATGGATTTCAAGCTTCTGCTCGCCGAACTGATTGAATGCTTTGCATATCTGCACGGAGCGAATAGAATGGAAATCGGAGAATGCTTATTGTGGATTGCTTTCAGCGCGCTTTGGGGGAAAAAATCTTCATTTATTGCATTTATCTTGGGCATTAGCAAATGGTGACTTCAAAGAAGAGCTGAGTGCTCTTTAATGTAAAAAAGCTAGCGTTTTGATCAGTATGATGCACCTTAACAAATTTTACCAAAGTTGGAGTATTTTTTTAAATATACATTTTGAGGAAAGAATCAACATTTTTAATAATTTGTATGCTCATAATTAGCTTATTGGAAAGGCCGTATGGTCAGGTACATAGTGTTTGGCTTTACGCCGCATGAGTCTGGGGTCGCGCCACCCCGGGACCGTCCGCGAGCGCGCTTGCGGCTGCGACTCACAAATGGTGTGCCCGGGCGTTCTACTCCGCGTGCGGGTCAGCTTGGGACCAACGGAACGCCACCGCCCAAAGCGACCCAGACCGTGGTGCCCGGGGTACTCACCCCGCATGAGTCGTGGGTTCAAATGTCAAATGGATTGTCATCCCGCACGCAGCACGTCTTAAAAGTTTCAAATAAAAAACTTACTAGTTTAACGAGAACTGATAATTATTTTGGTTTGCTTTTTTGAAACTACACGACTACGATTAGGTTACCTTCAATTTTTACGTTTTAGGTACATAATCGGCTCACATAACTTAAGTATATCTGAACACCTTAATTGCATATCTATTAGTTATACATTTACTGCATGTTAAACCTACTCAAGCCAATCAAATGGATGCTAAATCGTAAAAAAAAGCAAAAAAAAAGTAAAACTTCAGCATCTCTATTATGCCGGATGCTTTATTAAGTGAATGCCATAAGTTGCTTTGCGAAATGAACAATATTTCTCTTTATGTACAATAAAAAGCGTAATATCAACGCTATACTCACTACCCAGAAATTGAACCATATAGCGTTTTCTCCTATAGAATTCTCATCGGAAAATGGGTTTCATCAATTAACAAAGTACACATTGATAACGATGCCTATCAACAGCTCGGTCAATAATAGATAGATTGAAATCACTCGCCGCATACAAAGCAACTAAGACGCCTCACACGTCAGATCAATCATTTCAATCATTGCAGTACCGGAAACATTGTAGTGGGATAGTGCTGTTGTGCTCTCGCCATCCATTAATACTCGCAGAAGCGGGAAGGCGGCAGTGGATCGATGAGTTTTCGACCAGTACATTAACCGGACAGGAGTCATGAGGTAAAAAGGAGCCACTATAGTGCGAGTACGAATGGAGAGTAGAGAGTGCAGAGTTGGATAATGCTACTACAACAATTAGCAGGATGGGGGATGGATGCAGCTGGCGAAACGCTTCGCCACATCGCATAAGCGCAAACAAACAAATGCACCATAAAATTAAGCAAACGAAGGAAAAAACACTATAACTGAACTAGAAGCAGGTACGGATTGAAGTGGATTAGTGCTGTTTCCTCAGTTAGTCCGCTTTCGTACTTTCGTGTGCATGTATTGTGCTCCTGTTGCAGTACGTGCGACTGCATTCAATGCACTCCGGTGCTGCACGATTGCATTTCCGTGCTGTACGGCTCGACGAATCGCTATATTCTGATCAGTTCCGGTCAACTTTGCATGGCTGGCTCGCCCCGCACGCTGTGCATGTGTGCGAAATCTATTATACGTAAATAATTACCCATCGTCCGGCGTCCCGTTCGTCGGCGTTGCGGATGAACAGCAGTGACTGCGATGGCACGATTCGCTGCGAGGACGGCACCGTATATAACGAACCAGTGTCCGAGATGCGAAACCAGCTACCAGCAGAACACGTCAGCGTTAGCGCCATCGTTCCGTTCCGCATTTTGCATGTGCAGGTGCATGCATGTGCAATCCAGAGCGATAATGGCGCCAGGGAAGAGTGGCAGTGGTGGCAGCGGAATAGAACGAAAGCAAACCGTGATGATGTTAATAGTGTCGGCAGAAGGGGGCTGGGGATCACTGTGGTGTACATTTTTGGTCGAGCGAATACCGGAGAAGGACATGGGAAAGGATACAGAAACATCATCGATGTCGGTCACATCATCCGATGGATGGCAATGGGAAACAAATAAATCAAACCATGTGCATAATTAATGTTCAATCAATTCGATTTAAATTAGTTTACGCTCTGATAATTCGGTATCAGCGCCGATGGACGTAGCGATAGTACAACAATACGCGAGTGCGGGTCGTCAATACTCGACACATAACGCGAGCGCGAGAGAACACGCGGAGTCGGATTCTCCTATCTATGGCGCGAGAATCGAACGTCTAGCTATCTACCCACGCAAGTAGAATCTCTCTTTGCTTCCACGAACGCTCCCAGCATGATTCTGCGATTCTCCCGTCCTAATGGATTGGGTTCCTCTCCTGTACGTTGTCGATGGATTGCATTACAGAACCGTTCACATTTGTGCGGTTCATTTCCCCGCATACTACGTCGATCTCGAAGAAGAAGAAAAAAACATAAACCCGATAAGGCTACGCGGTAGATGGATTGCCCGCGTTTGCGATGTGGTAATTATTTCGACCGCCACGGATTAGCGCGACCAAGTCCGAGCGAATTTGCGGTACCGGTCAGGCGTGATTAAATTTTATTTCTAACTCATCTGGATACGAAACAGGAATGTTTCACTGTGAAAATTAATTTTATTTAAAACCACGTGCCGTCGTTGGGGGAAAGTTTGTGCGATTGGCTCTCGGAGCTACACATTAAAGGACGAACCGAACTGTTTTTTTTGTTGCAAAACCTCTTACCTCAGTACCTCTTACTTAATCGTTCCGTTTGAATGCGAAAAGCACCCTTCTGTTTGAATGCGCTTGGCTGTTGTAATTATGTGTTGAGTAAAACGTCGAATGTTATAGTGCACACATCAAACGTGCATTTATAAAAAAAAAGTTTTGCTGTACATATTAATCTTATCTTGCCAAGTGCTTGAATGAATTTGGTAACACAATGTTCGTTTTCGAATCATCGAAGCGTAATTTAAATTTATATCCGGAAATAACAATGTATGAATCCCACCTATTGATTGTAGATATGATTCTAATTTCAAAATGAAAAAGGCTCCGTGGAGCGTTTGCAAAAATATGCGAAATGGTATGATTCCATCAGCATGGCAATGCGATGCCTTATGTTGTCAGTTTTAATTTCAAACGTTCGCGTAAAATATGATATGGAACGTTTAGTCTCATGCTCTCAAATTCTAGCACAACTGTATCACCCTGTTTTCCGTTTGATGCCAAGCGCTATGGATCGGCTAATCGGCAGAAAAATTAGTTGGTAATACTACAAATAGTACAAATACAAATACTACAAATAGTGTTGGTAATACTTGTTCTACAATATTGAGGAATTAAATTAATTTTAACTTGAGATTCAGAAGGTTCCTCCTGATGTTAACCTTCCATACTAAATAGTGTAGTGATAGTTAGATTAATGCTCATATAATTTTTTACTCCTCCCGGAGACGGTGGTGAACCGTTTATTTTAGTTGAATTTTACTTTTAGATGAAACAATGTTTTAATAGCACAATAACTGTAAGAACACTGGTATGCATCTGTTTTAGTGATATCTTTGTTTATTTACTTATGGGTTTCACTATCACCAGAACATAATTTTTGTTCTTTGAATTCCATGATATGTAACTGTATTCTACTGATTGTTACTTAAAATTTTCCTTGGTTCTGAGATTTTTATCGAGAGAGAAAACGAAAATAAGTAGGATTATAATACTATAATACTTAGCGTACTATACTAGTTAGGTGAAAACTTCACATGTTGAGTTTAAGCTATTTATGCATTTTAATAATATAAGTAGATCTCCCGAATTACGTGGTGAATGCGTTCCGAAGGCAGCAGCGTAACTCTAATTTCAGCGGAGGTTGAGTACATAATGATAATACGCGTATTCTTCAAACTAACCTCAAAAAAATTTATCGTTTATAAATGGTTTAAAGCTTTTAGCTCATAATTTGCTTCATTTGTGATTGTAAACTTACACGTAGGGAACAAACATTGCGCTGGTTACCTTGAGTACGCACACTAATGCATAGGACCGATTAAACGCTACCCGTCAATCCCGGGCAGCAACATCAAAAAGCCGGCGGGATTGATTGAGGGACACTTTAATCGCTTTCAAGCAGTGCTTCCAGCGCTGGCTCCTAGTCCTGTGGTCCGTCGGTGAGCTTTGGTGGGATTCACACGGCAAACGGATCAAAGTGTATCAAAATTGCAGTACCCATCAATGGATCATAAATGAATTTATTATGAATCTCGCCAGGGGTTCCGCCAAAGGGAACGGCTGTCAGTTGACACTCCGTCTGCTGCTCACTCGATCCCTCGTTCTCGCTCGCACACGACACTTATCGAGCGCGGCAGGTGAGAATGTTCCAAACTCCTGGTTGGGGAGAACAGAACGCTGGCCGTCCAGAGGATACGCTGCGGTCGAGGGGTTTTGTGAGTCGAAATTTGTGTGGTTAGGTGCCGTTCCAGCTCGCCAGGAATTGTTGGACAGGGGCGGCTATCAAAGTTAATGGGATGAAAATACTTACGAGAAGCTCGGAACGGGATTTCCCTGGACATTGCAGGGTAACTGCACACTAGTTCCCTTGCCGGCCGTAAGCTCGCTCACTGACTTCTGGCTGGTGGATGGGGCCATGTTGGGGGTGTTATCTACGTTTGCATGAATTCGTATTTGTGTAGGTGTGTGCGTGTTTTCAGATCGATGCAGAAAGTGACGGGGTCGATGCAGGAAGAGGGCAGCGAGATGTTGTAATTGTATTAGAACTTTCGATACCAGGAAACTCGTAAACCGAGTTGCACCGTACGATATGCAGTTCCGGTTACCAGTGAAGGCTTACCTTTCAAGCTAAGCAGGACAGCTTCGCTTGTTTTGCGCTCGCCCGTCAGCGTGTCGACCGTTACGCATGAGAACCGCTTCAATCTGTCTTCCTCGTTGACGTTCCGTATGCACAGCTCTCCGCCGGGCGCTGTGACAACATACCGAGTGCCTGTTGGAGAATTGGAGCGCATGAGACGAACAGACGAATCTTCAGAGTTGGTGCGTAAGGCTGTTGCAAAGTGCCAGTTGGTTGCCTGTATGCGTGTGTGTGTGTATGTGTTTGGAGATGGAACTAGCAGCCGTTGGCAGCTTGCTACTGGCCGGGATACTCACCGATATCGGAACGGCTGGGCAGGAGCATTTCCTTCTCGCTGAACCACGACGACACATGGACGAATTCCCGCACGTGCGAAGATACGAAGCACTTCAGGAAGGCCGTGTTGCCAAGCATCATATCGGCACTTTCCACCTTCACCTCGTACGGCTGCCTCACCACTAGCACGGTACATGTTGCCCGCGGCGTGGCGTCCGTGCGTGTGTGTATGTTTGCGAGACGGAAGAGAGCACAACAGGATTCACCGAGAAAGGAAAGCAAAGTTTCAGATCAGTGGAGCTGCGATGTCCGATGCTGAAACGCTCCAAACATCTCGTCGGTGGAGTGTCGCCGTCGGTGGCTGCGTATCGGTCCGACTTACCTGCCCGTACTCGGATGTCGTGGCTGAGCAGAACGTAGTAGGAGTAGCTGATCCGACATCGATAGGTCGTATCGTGCACGTCCGTCCGAAAGAGATGCCCAGCAAACGGAGGGAAGTAGAGCGTCCCGTTCGGTAGCGCTTGTCTGCTTGGGATGAAATGACAGGATAGAGCGGACTCGGTGGGGTTAGGGTTAAGATGTTGACTCAAACCACCCCGGCAAAGCCGAGTGGCGTCTTCGACACAGTATATACACGTCCGTCATGTATTGTCAATATGACTGATATCGATACATGCAAATGTGAATTTGAGGCAGCCCCTCGTGCGGCCCACCCCTGTGCGGCGACTAACGAATGGGATTCGGAATGTAATCATATGTTGAATCATAGTTGATTTTTCGGTGAGTGATACCTCGCACACTATGTACGCTACATGTTTTTTTCCCCAACGGAGGTGGTACCGGGTTCGGACAAAGAGGTTCCTCTCAATTCGCAATAACATGTCTTGTTTTTTTACGTCGAAAGGCACGAAGTGAATGTTACAGCATCCAGGGCGATGTCAATTTATATCTGCAATTTGATTTTTGCTGAATTGAAAACCGTGAATCTTTTTTCAAGGAAGATTAAGAAATGCTTCTGGTGCTGAATTTGCATTCTCGATCGATAATATCGATCCCGGTGTAAATAAAAGAATATTATACCTGCTGAGATGGTTTATGGTCCCTGAGGTATTCCAGAAAGTTGGTTGGTACCGGATTGAGTGTGTTTCAATTCCGATAGCAGCTTCATGTACCATGGGCATGTGTGTAAAATTTCTCTAAAGCCCATGCTGAATTGTTTCTGAATTGTAATAATTCAAAAGCAAGAAAGGGTAACACGGGGAGGTATGAAGAACTCTTTGGGATAGATGAAAAAACCGTGAGGATAACACGGTCGTTCCGCTATTTCCTCAGCACGAGCAATTACTAATATCAGGAACGGTTTATACTCTTTGGGACAATATTGGTATCATCTGCAATGAGCTGTTGCTGCCGAGCGAAACCAGGATTCGAGAACGGTATCGAATTCAATGGATAAGATTGAGTTGAGCATTGCTCGAAAAACGGCCATAATATCATCCGCTTGTATGACCGAATTATACTGTAGCATGGCAACGCTCGGTTATACGTTGATAAATCAGTTAAAACAACCTTCCTGGAAGAGTTAAATTGGGAAAATATGCCACACATGCATCATCAGTTAACACACCGCGGCTTCGAAGTGAGTATGCCGCTTGCTTCAAAAAGTGTGCAGTATGTGTCACCGGCTGTGGTAAACCCTGTATTGAGCAAATAATTAGAAGGATGTGTTATATTTTTTTCAAGAAATGTACCTAGGCATTTCATTCCCAATCATCATGCTTGAAGAAGAGACTGAAGACTTCGTTGCTCATTTGTTCGTAGACATTCTGTTCTACGAGTGTTCTATTATTTATCCCAAAAGTGAGTGTAAAAACAGAGCACTTAATAATTGTCCGCGTCGAGAACTCAAGAAATTTGTCAATAAATAGCAAAAGGTCAGTAAATTTCAAACGATCGATTGATTCCTGAAACTAAATGTGGAAACTTTGCCAGCCTCTCCCCATCTAATGTGTCCATTGCCTTACCGGAAAGGTGAGTTTATCTACCGTTCTCAGTACGCAGGAAAACAACAATGAAAGCACAAAATCCCAGGAACAGACGCTTCGGCTACAGTACACTCTATCATACTGTGCTTCTGCAAAACCCCAATGCCAAAGTCCCAGCGTTGTGAACGCGTATGTGTTTGCGCACCGTATGCGTGCCCGAATGTATCGAATAACCGGTGGAAGCACGCTCCGAAATAGTCTCCCCAGACAGCCTCCCTCTAGACGCACGCACGTAATCCCAATAAATATTGCATCAGTACTGATAAGTTTACGGAAGATTGAGCAGGTACATAATGCATCGTGTGGTATGTGTGCCGTACCAGCGGCAGCCGCATCATGCCATACCGGCGGCACACTGGCAAATACCAATTGGCCCACTACGCACATAATCAACCGTATTATCATGAGACGAACGTAAAGAATGGCATCTTTCGCTCGTGCCTCAGCTCAGATTGCGTATGCACGAATTAATGCGGTATGCTCTTCTGTTTCGGTGGTTTTAACATACTTCTTCTTCCCCAACGGTCTTACCCACCTGGCCGTAGTGTATACGAGTGTATGCGTGTGTACGCGTGTGAAAGGTGGGTGTATAAGGTGAAAAGTAGTGCGAAGCGGTATGTTTACTTTGCGATCCTGTCGAGTTTTCAAGCAAACTTCGGTTTACACGTTAGTTTTTTCCCCCCTCTTGTGGTTTCCCATGGGGATCTGTGTGTCGAGTCATTGGATGTTCTACCGTTGGCTGTAGGGAAAGGTCGCCACCGCAAATCGTGACTTTGGTTGTCTTCAAAACTTTTTCGAACCACACCAAAAACACGCAACCATCCGAGGGTGTCACCGAACGGTAGGTGCTGTGAATACACACTGCAGCTGGTGGTGGAAAGCGCTGAAAATGGCACCAGCCACGTAGCAAGAGCTAACGCTTACGTGCCGGGCTGTAGTTTATTGCGCTCTCCGCTGCTCCTTTCATCTTTAATTAATAATTCACATACCAAACAGTACGCAACATGGAGGAGAAGTAGTTCCGCTGGCAAACTTCACCTTTTGCGCTGCGCCACGCAGCGGCTCGCTTCACGCCCTAGACACGCGCCGCCCTGGCTCGATAATCTCGTGTTTGATATGTGATCTGGAAAGTTTTCCACTTACCTCAACCCCGGCACGCTGCTCACCAGACTGCCGTCCTTCAGTATCCACTGGATAATCATCTGCGGACCACCGTAGGCTTGGCACACTAACTGCGAGTTGCCGGTGTCGTTGCTGAACAGCACGCTCGACGGAAGCTCGTGCAGAAAGTTGGGCATCTGAAGATTTTCCGACGACAGCGCATGGCTCGTCTGCTCGATGAGTATTGCCAATGCTATGTACTGCATAAAACCTGCTGCCCGAGGGGCGGGAGCCATCGTTGAGCCAGAAATGGACGGAGTATGATTTATGAGGTTGCGCGCTAGTTTATTAGTGGATTTATTACTGTTCGCAACAAAATTTGTCTAGTGCCTAATATGGCGTCCCTTTGGGATGCTGTAAGTGGACTTACGGGGGCTCTTGATCCATCTTTCATCGTTTGGCGTTTCGGATGTGTAAATTTTGGGAAATAACATTCGTAACTTACCGGGAATGCATGATACTGTTGCCCGTACCACTTCCATCGTTTCTAGGCGATCCTGGAATTGGAAAATCGTATCGCTTTTTAACTTCCAGGCTCAGTAGTACTATTTCCAAATATATTTTACAGAAAGTGTATTTCTCAACCTCAACCTCATTTTATTGATATTACAAGCATTTACAAGCAAAACAATAAAACATATAATTGTATATACAATCTAAATAACGTAATGTATTGTAATTTCGAGGTGAGAGCAATGAATTTCTTAATAAATCAACTAAGTGCTATTCTTTCAACATCATAAAAATTCGAATTGTTCAGTAGCTCTATTGAGGTGAAATCTTTTTATGCATATGCACGATGGCTAGCAAGTTGCCAATCGCCAAGATAAATCACTTAAAAAACAGCATAACTGAGTGATTTGTAAGTCACTGATTAATCAAGTGCAAAAATAGTTCCTAGCACATCCACATCTCTCCATGAAGATTCAAACTGATGGAGTATCTTGCAAGTTATTCTTTGTTCATGGTGTCAATGTAATGCTTTATCATTGTGTACTACCAAACTTCGTACTGTTTCGTTAAGTTTAATGCTTACATTATCTTTGAATTGATTTTTTCATTAATTAGTAATTAATTATTTTCTTGACACGATTTACAAATATGAATTTTCTTTTCTTCGTTAATCATTGTAGGCAGCGAAATAGGATTCTATTAAGGCAATATGTTGTTGACATGAGGCATCAGGTTTATCGCCTTTCATGTTCATTCTATAAATTTATAAATAAAAATAAAATGCGTATTGCGAATACTGTTCCGTCGTTTATGTCGTTTTAAGGGGGATAGGTTGACGAGCGTAGTGATGCACCGTTTGTGAACTATGCTGAAAAGTTTGGGAGCATTTTTACAAAATCATATTAGAACCCTACAGTGTAGCGATGGGTAAAATAACATTCTGACCGGAATCAATTCTGAGCGACTCCATTTTTTTCAGCTCCGAAGCTAGGTTTAAAATCGGTTCCGGAGTTAGGTTCGTATTCAGAACCGATACCTGAACTAACTACAACTAAACGTTACACAAACTAACTAAACGTTAGAAAGTGAAACATAAACAGAATAATTATTCACTTCATTCACCCTAAAACCTGCTGTTACTAATATGCATTAAAATATACTATTATAAATAATTAATAGAATTACTGCAAAATTCTGCCCGGTGCGATGTACAAATACACCCGCACCAGCGACCGTTAGATGCCTATTTGATATGCTTATCTAGTATCATGATATACCACAATCAACTATCAACATATATTACGGCTGGGTGTGTCTCGCTTGTGTCGTTATATGTTGGTGGCCGGTTCCGATACCGGTGGGACAGTAGCAGACGATGCTGTCGCATCACATAAGTTACCTTACATGAAGCACGTCCTCCTCCGGGATGTATTACGATAATCATGAATGTTTTAATACGAGCTGGCATCGGCTCGGGTGCCATGGTAGACTATAGGTGTGCGAATGTATTCTAACATGTCGCCCGAGGGGCAAAAATCGTACACACACACTCTGCAGCACAGCGTTCATGAGTATAGTTCTTAATCAACCAAATGACAAATTACCACCCGCGGTGTTTCGTTACAATCCACTTGCGTTAGCTGTTGATAATTCATGGCGAGCGTGCCGCATCGGGCGACGTACGAGAGGCGGCACATACTTCCAATGTAAGACGAACAATGTCCAGGGGGAGCGAAGAACGGGGAAGCGATCCGAGTGTCAAAGACAGTACGGTAAATGGCATTGTACTGGCGTGTTGCCGCAGCCCTCGTAGGCAATCAGGACGACGCGCGATAGCGTAAGCGGAATAAAAAACAATAGAGTGCCACAACCACGCGACCAGCACGAGCAACCACCACAAACGCCCCTGAAGTACGGGAGAGGAACGCGTGGCCTGCTGCTCTGCAAAACATACATTACGCGATGCATTTTGGGATGCAACTGGGAAAACAGAAAACGTGCATAAAAATAGACTCAGACAAACCTCCGATGGCGGCGCTTTAAACGAGAATCTGAAGACCCTTGTGTTTGTGGTTTTTACGAACGAGGAAACTTTGAGATGGCGATAGGAAAAGTTGGCTCCGGCACGCTAGATGGATGGGAGGTACAAATGGTTTTTTGATTCGCGAAAATTTATTCCACCTCGTAGTACGCTGCCTTCCGCGCCGGCAGCAGCCCCGGTCCACTTGCCTCCTAATATGCCGAGCGATCTGTTAAAGGTTTGCCGTTGGAAACTTTTGTTTCGTTGCTTCTCTGGTCGAAACGGAACTTCTACATATGGCGATTACTTTTCAGCGCAGCAGTCACAGCAAGCAGTGAGCTATGTGTAGCAGCGTGCGCCCGTTGCCATCGTGCGAGTGCATTGAATGCAGATTTTGAATGAAAATGCTTTTTGTTTTTTTTTGCTGTTTGGCTTTGTTTTGCTCGAGAAGTTAGAAGCTTGATGTCGCAATGTCCCGTAGACTCTGCTCTTCACGGCTGACTCTGATCCGCCAAGTGAAGTCTCCCCTAGCACGGCTACACGCTGGTTGCATCCTTTGCATAGCCTACCCTTTGCACAGCCTCCTGAGCACGCTATAAATTCGAGAGACGGCCTGAAGCGATTGTCAATGGAGGGAGGACTCGAGTGGATATGCAGATGTCAGACAAAGAACTGCTAGAAGAAGAAACCGGTCTATGAAGTGTTCGGCAACGGTGTTGGAACCGAAGCTCGTGTCAAGTGGGAAGCCGCCTATGGTGAGCTGAGAAACTACACTTGCCGGGTTATTCCGTACGCATGCACACATCAACAAACTGCAAATCAACAACTGCTACACCGACCATTTGCTGTCGCAGCCGGTCCTGCGGAATGATAATGCCAAGCTATGATAATCATCCCACTGACTTCCCCCCTCTCAGCGGAATCCTCGTGTGGAGAAAAATAATAGAATTTTCGAATATGCCTTTTTCCTCGCGCCGTCGGTAGAGAATCGCATTCCACCGGGGATAAAAACTGGTGGACGAAGCCGTTAAGCGAACGGTATTATGTGTATCGTTATACGTCTCATTAATACTTAATCACTTCGCTCGCGCAACTGGGTCCCACGTTCGGACGTGCGAGCTTGAAATGTGATGACGAAAATGTGTGGCCGTAGTGAGAGCTAGTCTCAAATGGCTCATGTTGTCAATTTAATGGAGAAAGCAAACTTAAAGCGCTACCAGTTTAACGTTCTCAGCTCCTGAAAAGAACGTGCTTTCAATACTCGAAGGGTTGCGGCATAAACTGCATTGGGTTTATATCGTTCCAACAAATGGTACAGCATACTATCTTACAAATATTTACATGAACATTTTAGTTATTAGGAGCACATGAAAGTTCGGGCAGTTTTTATTAGAAAGTTGAAGAACCATTGTGACAATTTTTTTACGTATTCAATGTTCAAAGTATCTCAATTTTCATGGCTATTTATTGATCGCATCAGGTAAAAATATCGGCTCTGATTCCAGATGACTTCAACATAAATGAACAATTGAGGATTTGCCACGCCATATGGATCGAAAGAGATGATAATCGGAATAAAGGCTAACTTTTGGCGCTATTACAGACGAACAAAAAAACTGCATTTCTACGATCGTTTGATTATAACAGTTCATGTTGCACTACACCTAATTGGTCCCACCAAATGCACAACGTGATAGTCTCATCATAGATACTGGGCTACCGACGATATCTTAATTCGATAAGCAAACCCTTTTCTGTTGCTGATGGAAAAATAGTTCACGCGCGTAAAAATGGTTTTTGGCGGTTCTTGATGTTAATGATGTTATATGACGGCTCATATAACTCTATTTTTTACCTTTTTCGTTGATCTCATCGCTTTTAGAAGTCGCGTCTATCGAATTTGGCTACCCTTATAATAACTACGATGAGTCGTTTAAAACCACTTTGAAGATTTTAGAGCAACTATGTTAGATTTGTTCGCTTTCGCTTTGTGACCTGATGAATAGTAAATTAACTTTAAATCGTGCAGAGTTAAGGAAGTTCATTTTTTGAAAATCTTCAAGTTTCTTGATACTCAAACCAAACTTATTGAAAAGCTATTAACAAATCACAAAAATCGTCTTTGGTTAAAATGACATGGCATAGTCGTAAAGAAGGACCTAAAAGTAGTCCTTAAGAGCAATGCATGATTTTTTGTTCAAAAACATATGGAAATTTTAAAAAAATTGTAAAACACATTTCTCCATATTATAAAACATTTGTTATTGTGTCATTTGTGTCATTTGTTACATTTGTTTGATTTTGTAGTGGAAAAACGATGCTTCACAGCTTGAGTGACGTGAAAAGTTCTCGCAATGTACTATTGCCTCTAGTTCTTCGTTCTCAATCTTAGGTGACTCCGAACCGGTTATCTCGTTTCGTCAAAATTCAAAATTATCGCCTATAAAACGTATAAAACATTTTCACCACAATCGCTTTTTATGCGTTTCAACATATCTATGGTTTTGTTCTTCCCCGTAGGCATGAAAAACTTAAAAAGAATATACATTTTTTAGTTGAAGCTTTACAATAACATATTTAGATTTATGACCATATCTAGAACATAGCTAAATTTAATGAATGTCGCTAATTTGCAGATGATTTATCATATTTTTTACTATGTCTGCAACCTTAAACAAATTAGTTTTGGTAACATTTTGATAATATAATGTTTCAAATTACTCTGGACATGATGTCATTGCACTGGTTTTAATTAGGCTTAAATGTATGTTATTGTTATATGTTTGTTTCAACTTATATCTCTGTTCTTCTTTGAACGGTCAAGAGGGTACTGTTTTATTGCAGGGAACTCATTTAGAACTACTGCTAACAGCGTCTGCACCCATGTTAGGGTCGGCTGGGGTCCTTTTAAGTCCGTGCCTAGGGACTCTAAATACCTAGGAGCGTAACCATCTACGACACAGGTGGCTGGGGGAGAGGCCTTGCAAGCCACCCTCAGTACTATTGCAACGAAAGGTAACCA
>KB673102.1:112800-126603 GCA_000349145.1 Anopheles dirus | reverse complement strand
GACGAAGATCGGGCACAACCGCGGATGGAGGACTGCAGCCATGAACCGAGCGACCTGGAGATCGATTGGTGACCAGGCCATGTCAGCACGACGTGCTCAACCGTGAGCGGGCCAGATAAGAAAAAGAAGCTAACAAGCGAATGAAAATTTTCAATATGTGCCAGACGGCAAAATGCTAAGAAAACATCGTATGTACGCCTATACTATAACCGTTGATTAGAGAAACGTAGAGCGATAACATGACTGAAATTATAGGCACACATATCAGGTCTATAAATAAGTTTACACTGTTTTTATACATGCGTCGTTTACATAACAGTTATACTTTAGTAACATTTGGCAACACTGTTTTTTAAGTGTAATCATCAGGGTTTGTTTGCCCCTAGCTGTCATTTCATCAATTAGTAAACAAAGTATTTTCCGCGTGGTTGCAAAATGGATGCATTCGTTCCAGAAAAAGTGTTTTTGCGGGGAATTCTCCTTCATTACTTTGTGAGGAAAATTTAGTCCTCCGAGACCCATCGTATAATGAGGAAATATTATGGCGATCAAACTTTATCGGAAAGAACGTGTCAGAGGTGGTTTCAACGGTTTAAAATTGGAAATTTTAGTATGGAAGACGAAGAACGCTCCGGACGGCCAACAAATCACGAAGATCGAGAACTGGAGACAGCACAGCACAAATCTGGAGACCCGACCCAAACACAGACTCAGATGGCAATTTGCGATTACTCAGCCAGCCATATGTCAGTGTTTAAAAGCATTAGACATGATCCGGAAGACAGGGCATTGGGTGCCACATGAGCTAAAGCCCCGTGACATAGAGCGCCGTTTGGTCACCTGTGAGCAACTGCGCCAACGGCGTAACGGGAATGGTTTTTTGCACCGGATTGTTACTGGCGACGAAAAGTGGATTTATTACGACAACCCAAAACGTTAAGCAACGTATGGTTACCCGCGACATGCTTCCTCCTCGACACCCAAGCGGAACATTCATGGCGCCAAGGTAATGCTGTGCATTTGGTGGGACCAGCTGGGTGTGGTGTATCACGAAGTGCTGGAACCAAACGAAACCATCACGGATGAAGTTTACCGACGCGTTTGAGACGACTCAACTTATGCGTTTGAGTCGCACTTATGCGTTTGAGTTTTTTCATTGATTGAAAAAAGGTCGCAGTACGCGACCAGGCATAACAAAATCATTCTGCTGCAGACACTAAAATGGGATGTTTTACCCCACCTGCCTTATAGACCACCCGCGCCCTCCGACTACCAGTTGTTCCGGTCGATGGAGCATGGCTTGACTGCGCAGCACTTACTGCGCCGAATTGCGCCGAACTGAAAAATTGGAACGAAACATGGATTGCGTCCAACCGGATTTCTTTTTTTATGAAGCAATCCACAATCTGCCCAAAAGATGGGAAAATGTTGTACAAAGTGATGGAAATTACTTTTTTGAATAAAATCGATGCCCATTCGGGCCTATGAGGCTTGGAACTCTGTAAAAACCCGTCAAAAATTATTTATAGAACTGATAAAACAAAGAGAAATTTTATTAATGTTAATTTTTAAAAAAAATTTACATTTTCAGTTATACATACATTGTACATTTTAGGCTTTCTTTCTTGCACAATGGAGACGCCTAGTGTTTTACACGAACATTCACACTGACGTAAATTTCATTAATTCGATATTTTTAAGAATACATGAGATAAAATGTGTAAAATATCGTGTAACTGTACTCAAGAATACAAAGCTAATTTGACGGATACAGATATATCACCTGTTTCAAATTTCAATGATGCTTTAAAATTTGTATTTCAAAATTCAACATTGTGAATGTGGTTTCACGTATAAAATTGCAGCGCCCCAGTGCCCTTACAGATACTTTAACCATACCAAGAGTCTGAAGGAATACCAATTGACACTTTGTGTAACGATGAGCTTGGATTGCTTAGCTTGTGATCCTACCTCATTCCATTTCATCTCCCAGTCCCATCAATTAAAATCAGTTCTTATTATACCGTACTTATTATAAAATTATACAAACATCAAACACTATGATGAACGTTTTATGGGAGTACGAAATAGCATTTCACAGGAAAATCAAGATAATCAAGACCTTTCTCTATTTATGTCGATTAGTGACTGTATTGCCATAATCAAGACCTATTACTATGCATGATAATTTTTAGATTTTTCCTATGAGTAGTTTATCAATGAATAGGGTTTAAAACTGTAGAAAGTCAATAAATGGTCAAACAATAGTGGTGAACAACTATTGGCCAATCACTAATTTGACAATAAACATAAACATAAACAACTTTGCGTAAGTCAATTATTAACACTTCGTCTTAATAAGTTAAGGAAACAAGATTTCAATCATCTATTCAACGTAGGACTATATTTGGTTTACAATTACGTATTTGTTAGAGCAAAGGGCTTCAATGTTGGTCCCTTCAGTAGAGGTTATCCTCTTGGCTTATAGAACAAGGTGTTATGAGAGTAGTTTGGTAGGAGTTTGGTGGCCGAAACAATCCTTAGTTATTAGAGAAACAATTAGTATTCATAGAACTTCACAAAAGCGATACCAAGGCGTTCAGGCGTATTGTAACTGTATTATTTTTCATAATTCTGTGTGGAGTAGTTGCTTGTAGTACTAACAAAGTTTATTTTTTCTTCTATAAAAAATTAGCTTAACCGCGATGCACTTTAATAGTTAACTGTCAAGAAATGGTTAATGTATACATGTAAACCTGGCAGTTTTAAATCACTTGGAAATTATATGCTGAATGGGTTGCACTAGTTTTTTTTTCATTACATGTTATGCTCTTAGTAAAGATTAATAGCAGTTTGAGCGTTTTTTACATATTTTGTAACGTTTTTATTAAAACAATTATAAAGACTGTTCATAAACAAAATAAAAAATTGCGTATAAAAATGGCATGACAATAATCATAGAATTATTTCTTATTTGTGTTACTCTGTTTAACTCAAAATAAAACTTAAAGATACAAAATTTAAAAAAAGAAAAAACGGTATTCGTAGTAGGTAGAAAATGCCAAAGCGAAAACATTTGTTTCCCTGACAAGGCTCTCCATTCACCACTATGATAGCTTTCAATCCCTAAAAAAAGTGGAGTCATTAAGCTTCAACAGGTCGCAGTAGACGATCGCTTCGCACACCCGATTTGATTAGCACCATTTCTCGTTTCGTTTGGCATCCGTTTTCCGGTGGATGCAGAAAAAAAAATCTTTTTTGGCTGCAATGTTAGAGGGAAAAAATGCCATAAATCTAAACCGGAAAAGTTATGTCATTGGACAGCGAAATTCTGCTTCTATGTGTGGGTAGATGCCTCGTGCTATAAGGAATCTTTTTGCACTGCTATCGTGGAGAGTTGGCATTCGTTGCGAACAATATGGTGATAGGCTATGGTCAACTGATGCTATCAGTCTGTGCCAAATTGAATATTCATTCGCAGCTCAAGTGCTTGGCTCTTTTGTGCTTATGCGAATAGCTGAGAAAACGCAACCACAAAGCAAATGCTTCCACAACAATGAAGAAGAAAAGTGTTTTTGCCATCACTATATACCTGTGGCTTCCATCAAACGAACGACCATGTGTTGAAGGCAATGTTGTCATTGTTCATTCAAAACAATTTCTCAGTGATTTCATGAAGCGACATAGCTGTAATCTTGTTTTTTGTTGTTTTCAAAGGACCAGTTATCTGGCTATCGTGGTTAAATTAAAGCTAGTAAGCTACAACGACAGATACGATCGTGCAGAAAGTTACGCCAAAGAAGAAGTAGGGTAGTAACTAGAAATGGATGGGTTATTTTATCGGTTATTCAGAAACGGAATGGGTTATTATTAGAAATGGATGGGTTGTTATCTCATAAATAATTCGAAAACAATTGTCGATTTTTAATGCATACGGTATAACTAAAACAGAAGCGAACTTTAAACAAAAATGCAATTCATTTCAATGCTGCAAATGCTCAAATTCATTTAAATAACTAGATCAAACAACGTAAAATAACTTTCACAATCTCCGAAACTCCATCCGAAAAGAGAAATGTTGAAGCAAAAGGCTTGCAAATTGTTTCTATGTTTCCGAGACCTAGATTACGATCTTAAAATAATTTATTGCGTTTTTATTGTCGAACGACGTTTTTGCCACATCTATACATTAATAAATAAAACGATAGCTTCAACATATTGAAACAAATTTCGTTTCAAATGTCATGAACATCCGACATACTACGAGCGTTAGTATGAAAAAAAAACAAAAATTTCAAACCACAGGTATGCGAATTGTTGTAATATATACATGGTAGAACAAACCATTAATTTGTTCGTGTTTTTAATACTACACGATTTTTAATTCTATTTCAATTCAATGTCGAAACCTTCATTTTGTGTTGATAGAGATGAAAAAAAACAAAATTAACAGAATAAACTTTTCTTTAAAACAGTTATTGTTATACGTTTTGTTACATTAGTTAAGGGCATACTGTGTACATTTATTTTAATTTATTTTAATTGAACACTTACCTTTGCATGTTAAAAAGCAAAATAGCTACAAGGCGTCCGACCGTTCTCCTACTGAACTGCCCATGCAGTTGCGCTCGTTGCACACATTTTAGCAAATCGCAAAAAATCAACAAAAATATAATTTTGCACTGACACACGTACGTACAACTGATTCACTTCATTTCCGCTTCCGCTTGCATTTACCTTGGAACACTATTTTTTCTTGCTCAGCTGCTAATGGAGACGCAAAAATGCACGCACACAAATACACCCAGAATATCTTCTCCCACGAGTGCGCCACATATGCGCCCGGCACTGCTATTATGCTATTTCATTATCATAATCATTTCGTACTCATCAGTACTGCACCGTGAAATGAAGAACTCGTGTATGCATTATTATCTCATCACTTTATTACACTCCAGTTGCACTGTTGCACCTGCCGTGTCGCACGTGCTGTAGGGGTTTTTTTCTCTTTTTGCGCCGACCGACAGAGCACGTATAGGACTTGCAGCGAAGAGGCGTGCTTCGTTTTTCTGTGCTTCACCCGGGAGAAGAAAAAAATGAAACACAACACGTGGATACAAAAAATACACCGAGCAGACGGGGAGGGATGAACAGCGCAAAAGAAAATACGAGCGAGAAATGAATCGCATCAAAATGAAACTTGCACACTCCGTGTGATGCAACGCGTGCGGCAGAGAGTAGCAGGAGGCAAACGGATATAAATGAGACCAATTATCCTTCCACGGTTTTTGCTCGGACTTTTCCACTGTCACTCCCCGGTTTATTCGTCCCTTCATTCTATACAGAGAGCATGCATGTGTGTTTATGTGTGTGTGCGTTTGGCGTGTGTGTGTATGCATGTTCCGGTGTTATTGTTGTCCCACATTTTCCATTTATCACCGGTCTCGCTAATCTTCCGTCGCACGCTCCACTGTGTGTTCGAGACCGAGTCTAGCACGCGACCGGTTATTTTGCATTCAATTGCTTCCGGTTATATTTTTGTTGTTGTTTCACTTCTTGCACTTCCACTTTGCCCTTTCCGAGTCATTGTCTGGTTTTGTTTTGTTTCACGCTCTTTCATTTGTCACGTCTGCCCCGTTCGTACGAGCTATAGCACTTCTGGCGCGAGCTATAGTTATAACAAGGTTTCAAATTTGCCTGTAAAGTTTTGTTGTTGTTGTTGGTTTCTCACACCTATCCTATCGCTATGAACGTCAAACGCATGGGCAAAGCGAAACGAACACTGCACAAAAACGGACGAATCGCTTTCACTTTTCAAAAATTTTCAACACGTGTTCGAAAAAAGTGAACGTGGTGCGTTTTTCCTTTCACCAATCCCAGACACCGTAGACACGACCCGACAGAGAGCGCACTGTTTCAAATGAACCGAGAATAGTAGGCTTTGGACTTGTGCTCGATATCGACGACTGCTGGTTACTGTGAGAGGTATCATCAGAATCCGACCTGAATTCCGCAACGAACACCGGATATAGATAGCGTGGCCCTCATCTACCCAACCCCAGCCACCGTGTCCATGTATACATGTATGTACTCGAACCCAGCGTATGCCCAGTGGACATTTGTGAGTCATTGAGCAGCGGGTACATTGGTAACAGTGTGAGACGTGTAGATAGTCAAACTGCAATCCACATAATTATTCAAAAGTACGAAACCGTGGAGCAATAAAATCATCTCTCGCTCGAGTATCATCCCGCCACCTACCGGTCTCCTTGTTATCTACAGGCTTCTCCCCCTTCCGGTCGTCGATCCGGAAAGGACTAGAGTACACACTCGAGAAACTGTTGAGCAAACACATGGACTCACTCTGCTCACTTCACTTCACTGCCACGGTAGGACTAACTCATTCCAACGTGTATGCGTGTGTTTGTGTATGTGGACAATTATTTTGCGCTCACACTAGCCGGTATGTGTAACTGTGTGGCTTGCCGGAGTAGAGTACAGTTTTCGGGACGTGATGGATGAAATGGACCGACGATGTGTGATGGGAAATTTCCGAGAATTCTATTTCCATACCTGACGTTATCGTTCGTAACCGTATCACAAGTGAAGTTTGCCGGGTGTACATAAAAACCGATGCATGCTGCTAGATAGTAGCAGTACGGTGGCCAGCGCGATGATATTTTATTTCCCGCGTGTGACAATCGCCACACCGCTGCCCAAAATAATGCACTGCAATTAACAATACTTATCACTCCTTTGAGCGCTTCAGCTATGTGTCACTTCTGTGCACATGCTTAACGATGCGTATCAATCGCTCGCTTTCCCGCGGCATGTACGTGTGCGTGTGCGAGAGTGTGCGTGAGGAGGAATATGCAAGCATAGGATGCTGTGCCTACACCTATGAGACAGGCTTGCTCTGATAGGTAGGCGTGCGGCATGATGAGATACAAACAGTTGCGATGATACAGACATCCTTCCTAACACGGTTCCCCGCTTGCCTGCCTGTTTGCCCTAGCGGCAATACCGAGTACATAGAGCAATGGCGCCTAATGCCACTGAATTTGTGGCAATTGATGATGTTACGGAGCTGCACGGGTTGTGCTGGTGGTGGTGGGAATAATAAAATCAGAGCTGTAGCCTTCGACGCGCGTGGTACGGCTGGCGGAGGAATGCAAAGTGATAATGTACCTTTTCAGCAAAAGGATGAATGTCATGGGTAGGGCTGCTTAGAGCGAGAGACTGCTAGGTGTGGGTAGACGCCTGAACGACGTACGCTTTTAGCGACGACCGGTGGCAGCTTAACGCCGTTGCTGCTGGTAGCGGTGTTGTTGGTGGTAGTGTTGGTGAAGATAACATGACTAGCAAAAATTATCAAAACGAAACTCCTCACGACGAAGATGCATACACAGTATCATTTGCTCCCACTGGTCCACTTCTCGGAGCAGTATCAATTGCGTTGTGTTGTTCGTTTCTCTCAGAGCTTCTCGATGGAATTAAATAGGCGCCAAGCACTTCCTTGATTAAACCACACTCAAACATACCGGGTGTGCGTCAAATAATCGAAACGTGTCTTTCAACGACGGATAGCATGGGTGGCGAACTACAAACACGATCTATTCAGCATTTAATAACTTCACCGTGTGCTGGATGTGCAGCAGCTTAACTGATTATCACATGCACGCACTGTCGCGCTTCGAACCACATACTCACTTTCTTCCGAATTCCTCCCCTACCAGAAGCGGGATTCTTCCCGCGCGGGATCACAATTCCCGCTTACGACCGACCAGAGTGCTTACACTACACGTCCACGCGCTCCAACGCACAACCGCCAACTATATCATTTCAAATAGAATCATATCCTCTCTAGCTAAGAATCCTTTCGGAATGATACATGATATATAAACAAATTTCCATCATGTGTCTGTGTACGGAGTTACCACCGGCAGCCTCCCGCGGCTCCGAAGAGCGCGCACGCGTTTGTCCTCCTCGTATGCAGCATGTCTGTGTGTTGGTGTTCCCATCCACCCGCATTTCCACCGACCTCGGCGACCTCTCTCCCCATAACAATCCAGCAGGTACGTATGTGTAGTGATGCCGCTTCTCATTCTCATTCACATTCTCACATGTATGGCATCGTCGTCCACGCGGCCTTCCCTAGCTGCCCCACGTTCTCCGTATACACTCCGGCCTCCCAATTTGCCGGAGTGGGTGGTAAAAACCGTGCAAAAGCCGGATGATGGAAGCCGGCCATGAGGAGTGGAGTGTGGATGTGCTGTGTTGTCATTCTCGACCGAGAGCAATCGGAGCATCATCGTATCGTACTCTCACCAGCGGCATAAAGTTCTCGGCAGGGATGTGATGCGAGGTAGATGCGAAGTAGGAAAGAAAGGAATGCTCATCTTCAAAAAGGATACATTAAGGATACACAACCCGGCAGAACGAGAGGCAACCGTGCAACACAGTGCCGCATAGACTAAAGGCGTTACGTTTGTAGGACGTGAGGTTTTCACTACAATTATAATTAGCAGTAAGGGTTTCTGAATACAAATGATTTACCTTTTCAAGCATACCTATGCCATATTTGGCAGCATACCGACAGCAAAAGAAAACAGGTCTATTTTCAATGCCCAAAAACCTAACCGACTAGGTCATCATTGTTTGGTGGCAAATTCTTATGCATTTTAGTAGTTTGAAACCTGTATCTACGTAATAATATTTGATACTAGAGTGCTCGGGAGTATCAAATCATTTCCGGATGCTATTACTTACTTGGTACACGTAAGTCTAAATATTGTTATATATTTTCACTCACTCATAAACCCATAAACAACAACAAAAATACTCACAAACTAATATAAAGTGCAATCAAATATCTGGAATTCGACGTTTATAAAATCCTTTGAGTTGGCTTAGATCTTGTGCATTTGTCATCTCTCCGTCGTCATTATGTAAAATATGATTATGCTTAAAAATAGATCTTTGCAGCAAACAAAATTCTTTTATTTCATTTGATTGCTGCGGATGTACACGATTCTTTACAGGGTTTACCACAGCCGGTGACACATACTGCACACTTTTTGAAACAATCGGCATACTCACTTCGAAGCCGCGGTGTGTTTACACACAGCGGTGGCTTCGAAGTGAATACTCACTTCGCTTGTTTCAAAAAGTGTGCAGTATGTGTCACCGGCTGTGGTAAACCCTGTAATATTACAGCAAATGCGTTAACAAATTGCCCTGAGCGAGAATCCAGACATTGAGAAGTCGTATGTCCTGCACTAGATGACCGATTGTGATGTGACTGCGAACTGAGCATCCTGCTCTACGAAATTACTCACAAAGCTGGATAGAATACAACACCATTAACTTTGCAAACAAGTTTGCCTTATTCCACTCATCGAAACACCCGTTTCGATGTAACCAAATTTTCGATTCTTGTCATCGATAAAACAGTTTATCATTCCAACATTGAAAGCTCTCCGTACATTTCGTCCGACGGTCACTGTATATGTGCACACATGCTGATGCCGCTAAAACCAAAGAAATCAATGACCACCGATGACGCCATGGGTAGTGATGATGATGATGATGCTACGTTTCACCGGTAGTATTCGATGATCCGTTTGCCTCCTCGTATTCACCGGTTGCAGTCTGCCCCACACACAAGCGATCTCTACTAGACGATTATCACCCACTCACGTTTTTCCCTCCGTTCAGCAAGCAACGAGGGGTTTCCTCAGCCAGCAGCTTTGCCAAACAGCCCTATCCATACACACTAACACATATGTGAAACCGGTGAGAGATAGAGATGTTGTGAAAGAGATCCTTTCTCCTGGCCGGTGGTGAAATGGGACCGAAACATACAGAGAGATAAAATTGTTAGAATGTTACACATTTGTCGAGGTGAAAAGAATGAGGGGATAATATGATGATACTCTACCCACCCACCCAAACATACTCCCACCGACGGTTCTCCCTCAATTCTCCCACTTCCCCATGGCTCGGCACTATACGGATATCGCTATTGCTATCCTTCTCGAGCGCCCTTTATATACCTGGACGTTTATCGGGAATTCGTTGGTAAAATTTCATAAGATGGATAAAATGGGGAGCTTGCGATTGAAGCTGCTTAGCTGGGTTGTTTGCAATTTTGTGAAGTGTGGTATTTTGTGGGTCTCACCAAACCCTTCGATGTACATTACAGTTTCGTAGCCGGTTACTGTTTGTGTAGTTTGTAGAAATGTAAATAAAGGTCAGGGAACATCCAATGCGATTCGGTGGCGCCATCACAAGTTTTCGGACTCGCCTTTAGAAAAAAAATCGGACGATATTTGGACGTCAGAGGAGGTCACGTTGAGCGCTATGATATACCAAATTTCGTTACCTTGCATTATTGACTTTATTGGAAAATGTGAGTCCTCGTACTATTATGTACGGGAGCTGTTGGCTGCCGCTGCCGTATGTACCCTTCGCACAATTCGATGGATTGAGTTGGAGTCCTTCTCGGTAGGACAGCGTGGATGGATGAACCGACACGAGTCCACACGGGAGCATCGTACGCGTTGCATGATGATTTGGAAAAGGCGGGAGTTTTGGAGATGAACGCTCAGACCGAACGTGGTCCACTGTTAGCTTTGAGGGAACGGTGCGGGAAAAGGATAAACCCAACCGACCCACCGACCGACCGATCGACCGAACAACCAGCCGACCGGGAAACCTACCACATGTGTGTGCGCAACCATCAAGATGTCGACATTATGTATCCATTTATCTATACGCGTATCCCTGTGCGTCTGTATGTATGCTAAGCTGGCGTGACGCTTGCCGTCCCGCGCTGACGGAAACGAAGCACATATTTGGAGCAGAAAGGATCGGAGAACTTCACACAGAACTTCCAACGCACCGGCGACAGATAGCCTTTCGGACTAGTATGCTTTTGAATAGATTCATTTATCGGATGAGACCTCGATGACGATCCTCAGCATCCTTTGCGTTTCTCTCCCTATATTTTTCTCTCTCTCTCTCTCTCTCTCTCTCTCTCTCTCTCTTTCTATTCATCTCCTTGTCTTTCTCCGCAGGGTAATCTTTTCAAACAAAACTTAGCACTCACGAACCAGAGCCAACTATGATTATTCTGATCCATTTTTGTTCTGCTGCTGTGTAAGATGCAATGCACTTTTGGCCTAGAGCAAACAAGTACACATTCGAACGCATTGTGCTAAGGAGCTGCGTATGCCAAAAACGAAACCAACCAAGAAGAAAGGATTAAAGACAGTGGGAAAACATCACGCACTCTGAACCAATCGTGCGCTTTGGATGGTCTTTCCACCACACATGCGATGAAATTTTCCTCCCCACCGTACATGCAACGATCGTCGATGGTGTCAACGGAAAGCAATGTTGATAATGACGGCACACGAAGAGAACCCGACGGCGGTAGGCGGCTAACTATGTATATTTGCCGAGCATTATGCACTATAGATTAAAAGTATCTGCTGCCGGTGGAACGACGGGCGAACAAATAGATATCCTGCTGTGAGCCGTCTCCCGTACGGTTGGGCAAACAGCCGTTCCCTTCCGCAACATTTCGGTACCTGTTCCGCAAACAGTTCGTTTGGCCTTCAGTCGCCTATCAGACATCAGACGGATCGTCAACGGCGTGTGTTTGTTTGTTTACGCGTTTGTCCTCACACACAGACACAACGCTCCATACTAGTCCGACGCCACCACATACCCACCACATAAGGTGGCCCCTATGTATTCTACTAATTCGTCTCTCGCCGTAGAGCATCTGTCGAGCATTAGATTTCAGACCGCAAGGCTTCATTTCACTGAGGACGTGTATATATGATGCGCTTGCCTTCTGTTTAGTTCTCCGTGGACTGCTAGGCTTTTCGACATTCTTCATCCCTAGCACAGTAGCATCCCTGGCGCAAGACGTCCTCAGATACGTATCGCTGGTATCGATACCATCTAATGCGCTAGCACTTTCTCCAGCTCCCAAGCGGTCCCCCTTTTCCAATGGTCGGTTGTTGCTTATTTTTTGGCTGCCGCAATGTATTTCCCATGCTGGAAACAGAGACGAGCATGATTGTTATTAATGGTCGTGAAAAATCAGTACCAATTATCATTACCATTTGTGCAGTCACGACGAGGGAGTTGTTATATTCGTAGATTTTGTCCTGGACTTCTGGAGAATCTTCCAGGTGGATGAACAGCGTTAGATAAAATGTCATATGGGACGGTAGTTTGTTAACCAGTTGCGTGCATAATAACTGTCGTATTGTATAAAAAAACGACTATCGACGGTTGGAAGAAAGTGAAAATAAATCCAACACGAAGTAGCATGATTAATCAAGATGGTGATAATTATATGCGCACATTTTTATATTTGAACAATTTTTGCAGCGAGAGTATTTATTTAACTGACCATAATTTTTTAATATAGCGTTAATAAAGCGTTAGTGTATTATATTCGGCGTACTTTTTCGAGTATTCAAAATAAAAATGAATGATGATCTAAACCGATTTTAACACGTCACTAGAGCCGAACACTAAACGTGAGCTAAGATAAGAAAACAAAATCGGTAGCAGTTAACGTGATTAAGTTTGTTTATATTAAAAATGCTACTTCGATATCGTGTCAAATTTGTACACCGTAAAATACCGTTGTCGCCCTATGTATGTTCAAGTAATAACAGAAGAAGGATTTATCTACTTTGCGCATTTTATTAAGTTAAGTTTAAGTTTTAGCACTAACAAATTATAATACACTGGGCGTCTCCATCGTAGATTTTCTGCAATTCGCTGAATTAAATAGCATCTATGTGTTTTCAAGTTAGAACAGAATTTTTCATCTTTTCTTGAACAGTTCCCAGAGTTACATGAATTCGTTCCACCCAAATTTAATATTCTTGCGTGGAAAATGGCATTTCATGAATGGGTGGAATGATTTCATCATTGAGAGGGACGAATCTGTTCAAGAATGGATGAAAAAATGCAAAATTTAATTTTATTGAAAAATCACTTATCACGGAGTGGAGAAACTAAGGGCGGGGAATAAAGCCTGATATAAAATTGAAAACTAACTAAGTAAACTGTGAAGCCTTCAGATTCTATCAAAATAGAAACATCGTTTTTGTCATAGTCGATAGGAATATTCCTGTTCTCGATAATACGATTAAATGGGCTCATATTCCTGTAAACAGCGTCAATATTCGCAGAAAATTATTTAAACAAGTGATAACTCAAAGCCTTCAAAAACTCCAAACTTTACAGAAGAGATAGACGTGAACACATAATACAACAGATATATGCTTGAAAATTTCATATTCTTTTCATCCTTTTATAAATTTATGACAAAAATCCAAGAAAGACCAGAATGTTTGTACCCCGAAAAAGCATGGTTAAAGCATGGTACTTACTGTGCAATGGATTGATTTTGTTAATGTGTAGTGTTGGGTCGTGAGCGAATGAGGTACCTCAAATGCTCCGCTCACCTAAATGAGCACGCTCAGTGCGCTCTATTTTAAATATCAGGTAGCTCCGCAGTGAGCAAATTGCGCTTCAGCCCTTATTACACAGGTTATTTTGTCGATGGTATTTTCTGTAAAAAATGATTCCATCGAAGTTTTTGACAGAAAATTCCATCTCGTGTGTGTCCGATTTGACCGATTTGACAGAAAATACTATTCAAAAATAAGGGATAAAGAGTGCGCGAGCCCAAGGAGCACGCGAGCCCATGGAGCGCGCGAGCCCAAGGGCGAGGGCTACACGGGATTTTTTGGTTTGGACGCCCACGTG
>KB673102.1:65389-77809 GCA_000349145.1 Anopheles dirus | reverse complement strand
AGTGACCTGCAGTTCCACGTCCCAAGCTTCCAATCATTTTCCTTTATCCGTAGCGTGGGTCTGGATCCGTTGTTTCGATACGTATTTTGCCTATATTGTTCATTCGTAGTAAGTGATGATTCGGCTGGCCTCCTTACTAGGGATGCGCAGCCTACACCTCGTGATGGGATTGCCACCTTAGGTATAGCTGACGAGGTTCCGCATTTCAGCTTCAGCCGCTCCACTGGAGATCAGACGCTGTTCCGAGCCGCCCCTACTGGAGAACAGACGCTCGTGAAGGTTGGTGAGCCGCACCACTGGTGGACAGACGCTCACAAAACGACCACAGAGCATGCTCTGTAGCCGCCCCCCTTTCCCTGTCAGCATACGACCCAAGCTCCCACCAGGGTTGGTTACCTGATCTTCACAAAGGTTACTCGTATCCCGGTTGGCACCACTAGGAGGTAGGGTAGGAGTTGTTTGGGGGGTGAATGACCACTATCAAAGATCGATATATGGGGCCTCAAGTTGCACCTGGTCCCAAACCATTTACCAACCAAGAGAATATTTGTAGTTCTTGCAAAATCCTGTTTCTAGATCAAAATTTTCAACATTAAATTCTCAGACAACGATTGTATCGTGCATTATTATCTATTCTAGACATTTTTTACGTATTAGGTTGAAACTGAAGTTCACATGTTGACTGAATAAAAACCACCTGCAAGATTTCCCACTGGCGGACTGGCGGTCTTATGCGCAAGGTCTTGCATACCACAGTTTGTGCGTTCGAATCTCAACTGAACCGTCCCCCCGTACGCAGCTCTTAACTATCCAGGCTAAAGGGTGTGTAATACGGCCAAATAAAGTCAGAAATGGCAGGCGTAAACTTACTTGAGATTCGTTATTAAAAGAAGGAGAAGAATCTGGAGTTGACAATGATCACCGAGTAAGTTCTCTCATAGGTATAAATAACGTCGAAACAATCCAACGTAACTTGCAATCCACGTTTGATTGCAATGCGTAATTGCACATCAATGGCACATAAAGGTTGACCACTTTTCACGTGTAATTTTGTTCGTTCTGCACAACACCGTTTACCGCGGAATGGACTAGCCTAGTCTTTTCATTTCCTTTTTGATTTTACTTTAGACGTTATATTTTGCAATACCAGAAACAATATGCACATATTTATGACTTCAATCCGGCAGTATCTAGAGTAGACACTTAATCATCCGAGGGTCTGAAACATTCGTAGTGTCAGTATTAACATACACCTCTGATATTTGGATGACAATGATGATGTTGCAATGATGTTACAATGACGGGTTAGAGTTGTACGACAACCTCACCATCGTGCACACACCAGCTTTAACAGTCTCCGGTAGGTTGGCCATTTCAATATCTGGAGATCGAACTATCTAGCCCGTAAAGTTAGTTTAAACATGCCATAACCACAGACAGAAGCAAACAGAATAAAAACATTTATAGCATTTGATTAATTTAAACAATAGATATGACATATAAGAGTCAGATTTTGATGAATATCAAATGAAACAGAAAACAACCTATAAAAAAACAGTCTAAAAACATTCGTGCATGTTGAATACCCTTATTTTTGGACTATAGTTTGAGAAAATTAAACTCATTAGATAAATAAAAAAATGCATCCTGCGAGCTTATTTCAGGAATTACTACTCATACGGTCTAAGCTTGACCGTATATGTGGTCTTTGTTGTTGTTATATGCAACAAATGCAATGGGGTAAAGGAAACTCCTTGTCGTCACTGTTTCAATTTGCATGCGTATTCAATAATAAACTTCGCAATCCTTGGCAGCGTTGCTGTGGTAAATAATCGTACTGTTGCTTAGCGATGCAGGTCAATCGTTTATTTGGATCAATGCACAGGAACGCATTACAAGCATTGTTTGTTTGGAAAAACTGTACGTTCGCGTTTTCCATTTGGCGTTTGCTTTGAAGCTAACTGTGTATCGATATGTGATCGAGTGGAAATTATACGAATATTTGTGTATAATAAACAAGTAAATTGATTAAGTGGACGATAAAACTTTGGGATTGAGCAGCAGAATAATGTTAGCATGTTAATTATAATAGCAGGTGAATATGTACTCTAATTGTAACGCAATTCGCAAGGAATCCTAGTTTGTCTTACGACAACGTGTGAGAATGTTATATTGTAATTAATGAATTATAATTTTACATTTTTTGGTTCACAGATATCACGAGCGCAATTTTTTGGACTGGAATGTGTTTGTATCGGAGCCGGACATACCTCGATTGAGACGAAGTGAGTAATCAGCCGTCCAAGTTATTCTATAAACCAATAACAATGTATATACGCACAACCATTATGTTAAAAAATAGGGCAATTGGTACAGTTTTATGTGGTGCAAGTTTCATCAAATGTTTACGTGGTGCAAGTTTCATCAAATGTTTACGTTACTTTCTTTATTAGATCATCAATAAAAAAACCAAATGTTAGATACGATTTAAAGCTTTTTTTTAGTTTGGTAGCTTAGCTTGTATTTTTCAGCGAAGAGGAGGAGCTTTTCATTCAACCATCGATTATCTTTCCAAAATAATTGCTGTTGCTTCATTAAAATATTAGAATCAGCCAATAACCCATTTTCTCCAAAATATTCCTATTTTAGGAACTGGTAGCTGGTGGTACACGCAGGATCGTATATCTGTCAAGCATCCACACGAGTACATAACCGTAGATGAACTTAACTGCTATCGGAAACGAAAATTTTCACAAGCACACGCCAGTACGAACGTAATTTGGTTTCCAGTAGCAACACTCTCAAGGTACTTTTCCTTACAGAACATATTGGGAGTAACTTCTCGCTGTATAACAAGTCAGAGCCTTCACTCCCATCCGTCGTCGATAGGCAACGAACGGAGTACGCAGACAGGTATCAGCGTCAGCATCGAACAGGCTACGAGCGAGCCGTTCCACTGAGACGTAGCACGTCACTACACATTGAACCGGGAACAATGAAGGGACTATCGGAAAACCATTCCAAATTTGTCAGCTACTCGCAGGATGCAATCGTCAAGTATGATCCTGCGGATGGGTGCTCTAAGAGATTACTCCATAAATCACTTTGTTTTCCAGATCACGACCACCTGCAGTACGACCGGAGGAGAGCTTTAAGCTGCCTGACGGTGGGCCCCGAAGTAACGGGCTCGCCAACGCGTCTTCCGAGTACAAATCCGCCTTTCTACCGTACGACTTTCTCCCCGAGAGTATGGACCATCGTTATCGCAATCGTAACAAGCGTAGCGAAAAGGATAAGCGTGACGATTTAAGTGCATCCGACTCAAAACTCCACAACAAGCAACAACTGACCCGCAGCAACCTAAGACTGACCGGTGAGGCCACATTCGAGCCGGAGTACAAAAGCCAATTCGGCCTACCGTTGGCAGGGGATAAGTCACGCTCGACTCCACAGCTAAACAATATCGCCTTCACCGGTAACTTCCGAGACGCACCGTCAGAGTACAAGGAGTGTTTCAAGTACTACGATCATTTTACCAAGAGTGCTCCCATTCGCAAATTTGACAACCTCAGCTTACACGGCACAATTGAATTTCGACCGGAGTATAAGGAAAGCTATCGAGAGTTGCCGACCGGTGGCGCAAACGATCAGTGGCGATCGCAGTGTGTGGTGCGAAAGGACAATCTATCGCTTAAAGGCGATTTTCTTGGGCGTGAACCAGAATATAGCTTCAGTTTCCGGAATCCGCAGATTACGTGCAAACCGGAAAAGGCTAGACCGAAAGATAATTTTCTTGCGATGCAAGGCGACATGGATTATACTCCGATGTACCGGTAGGACGAGATTCGCTCGAGAGTGTTTAACAACAAGTTTGTTTATAATAATTGTTTTTTTTTTATACTTTAACATAGCTGCTCCTACGTCGACTATCCACGTACTAGACCACTGGTAAAGAAGCCAGTCTGTAGCATTAACCTGGAAGATGTCTACGAGAAACCTCCTCAGCGACGCTCCCATCGTCGAACACCGTCTCCCATCAAATACAACGTCCATGCCGCATCTGTCGATGGTGCTAAGCCAGACGTTCTAGATAAATTTGTTTCCCAGCCTGAATACCGGAAGGCGCAGCGGGAGCTGATGATAAAGAAACGATCTCCACCGAAAGAACGCGGCAGTCTACTGGCTCAAAAGATTCTGCAGGATAGCAAACTAACCTCTAACCCACCCCACCCTAATCAACAACTTCCGACAGTGCACGTGGAATCTGTGGGAGGAGAAAAAAGTACCACCACCAACGATGGGACCGGCACAAGCACAACGGATGCGGCTGCTGGAGGTGCTGGAGAGAAGGGAGCTAGAGCAACTAGAAGAGCAAACAGTCCAGTTCAGTTGCCCGTCCGGATAGCAAAGCATGGACGTCGCGCGAAATCGCCTATCATCGCCATTCAACGAGAAAATGAGCCGATCATATTCTACAAGGATCTGCACAGAAAAGGTGACCATACCGAACGTAATCGCACGAAGATAATAGAGGCGAATCCCTCATATCGAAAGTCTACCTATGCACCCACGGGCCACACGTTCAAAAAACCTGAAGAAAAGATAAAAACTGGGACGCAATCGTTCGTTGTACTAAACGCACCCGCCAAGCACCGTTCTACTCGATGGGCTGAACCAGCTACTATTTATGATTCACATTTCTATTAAGTAATCTGTCGATCTGAGTTGTACATATGCAACTAATTGCGTCCAGTGACAAGGCAACTTCACTGGCAAAAGATTTGAATGGTTATGTTGATTGTTTTGTTTCGAGTTTGCCCTGAGGTACTGCAATCTAATTACATACTTTATTTTATATTGAAATAAAATATTCTTGACTCACGATCAAGGTTTAATTATCACAACACAAAGCTTTTTTATATACTGACTTTCTTACACATTTACAGTGTTTATAGAATCTAGAGCACCCAGAAAGATGGACAAGGATTTCCTTAGATTTAAAAAAAAACTCAAAATCTTCCGTCCTTGCAAATATCGGTAGCCACAGGCACATCCAAAATGACAACAGGAAACTGACTGTAAACTGAACTGTAAAGCCCTACTAAACTTTATTTCGGATGATATTGACAATCGCGTTAAAAAAAATCGCCCAGTAATACATTTATTTATTTCTTCGATAATCCTTCCCAACGATCCGGTACACATAAAAAGTATCTTTAAAGAGGACAAATAAACAATTAGACGAGGGTGATAGATAATGTTGGTTACTAATATAAAACGCTTACCTTTCCATTGCAACTGTAAACCGATTTTTGTACATCTTGGGAGGGAGTACGGTCGGCAGCTTTCCATGACCACCCATCAGGCCCGACTGCTTAATCATTGATTCAAACTTTTTATCCAGCGTGTAGGTTCGAATATAATCTGTGAATAAAAGCAAACAACAATACCGGAAACCAAAATAGGCACGGTGATTAAGCCCGAAAACATCATATCAAAGACGTGCCTCTTACCGATTATCCCAACCACGAGATTCCTTTCATTGCTTTCCAAACCAATCAATAGCGAGTAGTCCATTACTTCGTTGCGCTCCAGAAAACAAGCGTCACGCGTAATTGCCTCTTTCAGTACCGTCTTACTGTGAGACAAGATGTACAGTGGATTTGTCCAAGACACTAGAATTACAATGTTATGGTTGAATGTCATTACGAAAAATCCAACGAAACTGCCAAATATACACACTCTGTATAAAGTTCTCATCCATCAGTACTCGTTCCGTGCCAGTTTGGCGATTGGGATCCACCAGCCGGTTACGATCCGATCCTTTCAGGTCATACTTCTCGTTGATTTCTTTCCCACAAAACAAGTTCTCCATAACAAGCACAGCACTTTCAACACTCGTATTGCTAAAGGGAGACGAAAACAAGCAGGATTAGACAAACTCAGTGATCACCACCGCTTCGTGCTTTGTGTGTCGTTCTTACTCTTTGCGTTTGATGGTTATTTTGAATACGCCGAAAATCTTCGCCAACAATGTTATGTGTTTCTGCTTGATGCAACGTTGCAAATACTCGAAATAATTTGGAGCAAAGTTTTCAAATATGGTCAAATCCGTTCGAGACATCTCTTTCAGCACGAACCTGTCGTCGACCGTTTTGCTAAACTTTGACCCACTTTTACCACCACGTGCTTCCCAGCGGACACTTTTACTGAGTGAGCGTGCAAACATTTTGCGCACCACTTCCATCGCTTCCTGGGTTGTTTCGGTTGGGTCGCCAACGGTGGGAATGATTCCACTACCACTAGTCGATACGGTTGCTGTGGAATTCGAACTTCCTATGTTTACGCCCGTACCGGATGCTCGGTGTGTCATTCCTGGCGCCAGCGTAAGACGTTTCAGTATCTGGCAACGTAGTAGATCGAACTCTTTTGCAAAATATATACGACACACGAAACTACTGTTTGCATCCTGTGAAGTTATAATGAATAGTACGTGCAACATCAATATCCAGTCAGTTCAAAAGATGATAGCATTATGATTGTAATCAAATCGTTGTCACCTAAGGATAATTTTATTTTAAACTTGTTTCAAGCATTAGAGAGAGTTGTAATAAAGAGTGTCATCGTTGAAATTATAACATTAGGTATAAAATATTTACAGAAAATCATATGATTGCAAATACCTGAAAATGAATTTCGCTATGAGCAGTATTTTTGTGTTTTTTATCCTGATCGGTTTTCGTATGGGCTGCTGCCGACAACTCCTCGGTGTCCGTTGTTGAACTGCAAGCATTGAAAAAAATCAGTGAATAAGCGACCTTGGACTCTATCGAACCTACCTCACAAGTCTATCGAACCTACCTCACAGAATTGGATTTACGCTTCATATTTGGACTGTTCTCGGCGGGCCCAATAGTGGTAACTCCACCGCTGCCACCACTGTGCATGCTATCTAGCATTTTGCGGTACTCTTGCGACATTAAGCTGTAAGCAATGCATGAGCCCAAATCGAGCTCGTTTACAACGATTGGAAAAAGGCCCGCCTTCAAGCAGTGGTGCTCGTGAGCGGGCAACGGCGAACTCAAGATGTGTGAATAATCATTCGTTGAAAGTAGTTGACTCAGAAGTGTTTTGACAGTCTTCTTCTCGTTTAAACTGTCCCGTGTCGACTGTTTTTCTTCCCCCATGCTGACTATCGTCTTTTCGTCGTCTGCATCTATGGTTTCATTCCCAAGCTTACCACTACCCGTCCCGATAACGCTTTCCGTTGACTCCGTTTCCAGAGCTTCCGCAGAAGTTTCTAGTGGCTGCTGGTGATCGTTGGATCTACCTAAATCCAAATCTTCAGTAACGATCGTTCCATTGTCGACGATACCTATATGGGCAGTATCCGCAATCGTGGTCGGCTTTGAAGCTTGCGCACTCTTAGTTTGATTTATGATTTCGTGTAACTTCGGTTCCCATTCCTCGATCGCTTCTGCCAATGTGTGTTTCAGCGTCACGATAGCATCGTCGATCATTTCAACTGACAGTACGTCCTCAGTTAGTAGCTTCTGCACTTTCTCAATGCGCTGTTTGAATGCAACCTGATCTTGGTTAGCTTTCTTCTTTAACTTTGCGAAAGTGTCTGTGTCCGCTGACAGTTCGGCAAGTTTCTCCAAAATTTTTACAAACACGTCGTATCCCATGATTGCAAGAGTTTTCATCTCTTCGGTGCGCTGATCAGTTATAATACGGTGATTAAAACCGGTCGTAGGTATGGCCAGGGAGATGGACATTGCGGGCAATACAATCTCCCACGCGTCGATTGCCGTATATCGAAAGCTTGCCACGATGCCCTTGTAAGAAAAGTTCTGTTCAAAGTCCCGGTGCAATGAGTGACGACAGACTATACCGCTCTCGTCACCATCGGTCTCATTACTCATTACTCCCTCACAGTTCCGTTTTTTATACGCATGCCCGTGGAAGCGTAATTCGAGAAACTTTGCGAACGAATAGCACCAGGTATCATGCGACATGGGGACTGGTTTGGAGTATTCGTTACAAATAGTACACTTCGACGATATCAATATTGTACCGGTATCCACCTTCGTCATATCCTCGGCAAGCTTTACTTGAATACAACCACCCGAGTGGACGTATCGACGAACGTGATCCATCATTGGAAGATTGCACGATTTGCAGATATAAGAACTGCGGAAGCAATAGTGCTCGAGGAAGAGCCCTAGCATTATGTCGTTCTGGCCATAGAATTGCATATCCAAGTAGGACGGTTGTGCACAGAACGTTGACGGGACATTTTCATTATAGTTGAAGCTACAGAAAAGCACCGGTAAGCGTTGATGGTTCTCAATATCCAGAGCGTCACGGTACACACATTCTTCGAGCGATCGTTGAGCTATCGTGGTAAGTCGCCGTTTTCGGGAAGATCGTCTTTTCACTGAAAAAAAAAAAAAATGAATACTTGCTAAAAACTTTCGAAAACATAAACATAAGCAATTGTTTACTTACTAATTGAAACTTTTTGATACCGTCCGCCGGCAGCGCGGAAGCTAGCCAGAATCGTTTGCATTTCCTTACTTTCGACGGATGTGGTAATTTTATGTGTTACAAATGGGTGTATTGGTAACAATTGCTTTTCTTCTTCTTCTGGTGGAACTCCCACACCTGCTCCCGCATATTCCGCTAAAGTTGCACAGATTCTGTCTCCTGTCGGACCACCGGTCCCGTCGCTGCTCCATTGCTTGGAATAGTAAAGTTCCTCGGGAAAATAGCACCGGAGGGCACATTTACGGCCACAGTCTGTTTCAAGGTGTGGCAATGGAAAGCTCACGAATGGACTTATCGACAAAATAGTCGAGCTTAGCGCAGATCGGAACCTGTTATCGTTGGGTGTTTCTACGGCCAACTCGAAAGATGTGTCGTCCTCATCGCATTCCGGTCCGTTGCCGTCCTTCAGCGTATCCAAAACTCCCGATCGTAGCGGATCTGTATAATCGCCAACGTTTTCTCGATTCGTGGTGTTTCGTTCAGTCCGAATTTTGGACATGTGATCGATTGCAGTCATTTGGACTTTCGGTTCCAAAGTTGTCTCAACATCGTTCACTGTATTGATTGGACTTTCGACACACCGGCTTTGACTCGAAACCTGTGGTGGAGGATCCAATGGGCTGGATTCTTTTGAGTCGAATATACTGGCCCGGGGAGTCGGCGGCATTGCATAAACGTCACATAGATAGGATAACTCGAAACGCCAATTGTGACGAGCCAGAAGCAGAAGCGATGCTATCTTTTTTATTTTAGCTAACTCACTTCGTTTGGCACCTCTCAAAAGCACATAGCATCCTCTAGGACTGTGTTGCTTTTCTAGGCACATCAAAGTTTTGGAAGACCCTAAAAATATAGTGATACAAATATGTCAATATTTGTATAATACTAATATATACTTAAAAAACGTAAACCAGCATTGATTTTAATGGCAGGAAATAGTCTTACCTTGATCGTCGTAAAATGTTTGAATACGGAATCGATCGCAAACACCTAACTTCGGTTGTCCAACGTTGGAGTCAATGCAGCTAATGATATCGCAATCAAGAAAACGAGCTATCCGTTCCAACACGCACAATTTTACGTCCAGTACCAGTGTAATGCCATGATTTCGCAGCATATCCTGCGCGATGCCGGCTACATTCTTATGCACTAGCACAATTTGCGGACCAAGGCTAATGATTTTCGATACTTTGTTCCGCAGATAGTCACGCTCCTGTAGCATCAGCGTATCGAAGCTGACAAACTTCCCCTCCACGCGTTGATAAGCAATTGCACACTGCAGAAGCAATATCCTGGGTTTGTCAACCTTCTGTGACATTTCCTTGTGGGCAACATTCTTCGAAAACACCACCCCACCCAAAATATGAGATTCTCCTCTTTCACCACCAGGAACTTTTTTAAAGTACACGTAGTTTCGAATGTCCATCGCGTCTGTCCCGTAGGCTGCATCCAGCCGCATCGTATTGGCCACCCGAGCCACTATCGGGATGAGTGTTTTGCTCCACGAGGGGTCGAGGTTTTGTGCACGCAGCAGTTGATTCACAAGCAGTTCTTCATGCTCGCAGAATGCTTTTAGCAATGCCTGCGCTCCGGTCGATATTAGATACGAGCTGTCCATAGCAGAATCTTTCAGATTAATGCTGCTCAATGCAGTGTTGCCTCCAATGCCACTTCCGACGCCATCTTCGCTATCGACAGACGATTGATCATCATTTCCGGATCGCATTAAGACGGAACTGGATTTGAAATTAAGCTCCAAATGGTAGGTTCCGCTCGCTACACTTGCACCTTGGGTCCCCTGGCGATCCTGAAGCATAGCCAACTTGTACACGGTGTCCTCGCTAAACTCGATTGTTGTGGTAATACTATCCTCTTCGTCATCTGCCGACCCGCCACTACTGCCTCGTTGTAACTGCTGTTGCTTTTGGTCTTGAATATCAGGCTCGAGCGGCAGAACTCGTGATTCGTCTTCAGCAGTGTTATCGTTCTTAAGCTCATTCATCGCGATAAGAAACCCTGCATCGATCATCGCATTAAGTATTGCAACCGCTTGCATATTGTTTGATGACTTTTGCTTACTAAACAGAAAATCAATTAGGTCGTGACCCCGGTTGTAAAGCGGGAGAGATCGACACATCTCATCGTACAATGTTTTCAGGGAGTTTGACTGCTGCAAGATTGACTTACGATCAGCCGACGAAATACCTGATCCCGCACTAGCCGCGAATCGTTCCTCCTGGTAGCCGACAGATATTTTTCTCCTATTTCTTCCACCAGGTGCTGCGTTGGCACCACCAGCGTCTGCTCCTCCACTACCCGATGGTTGCAGTGTGGATAGTTTTTGGGCCAGATCATCCTGCAGTGCTTTCAGATCAGGTTTCAAGTCGGCCGCAATACTAGATGACTTTAGATACGTTAGCACCACTTTCGAACAATAGTTGCAGACGCGCAAATCGTCTGAGCAGTTGATAATCTTCCCGGTTACAACTTGACTGCAGCATTTCGTACAGAAAATCTGACCACAGAGTCGACAATGGTGTTTCCGACGAAAAGTTGAAAACTTTACGGAGCAATCGTAGCATTCGATCGATGTAGAATCAGGCATCCAGAACTTATGAAGGTCAGTATTTTTGTAGCTTCTTGTGGTCTACAATTGAACAGAACGAAGTTTATTAGTTAACAATCGGAACTTGGTTGAACAAAACGTACAAGCGGAAATAAGCTAAACAATAATTACATTCGATTTTTGCGATATGATGTTGCTCAAACGACGAAGTACATTGGATGTTGTACGTTCTGTCGATGTCGGCAAAGCCAAATATGGGCTGGGTTCAGGATCCCTGTAGAAACTTCTCGTAGGCTCATTATGTAGAATATTTCCACTAACTGGAGCATTGGATTGGCCACTTGGTAACTGTGCCTGCCGAGCATCCAAACCAGATAGATCATTTTCGCCAGCAGGAGGTTCCTCATGTAGCACTTCAACATGAACTGGCGACTCAATGTTGGGACGATTGTTATACGTTAGCCTACTAACTAATTTCGAAAAAATCGTTTCCTGTTCTTCTTCAAACGTGCGTGCAAATTCTGTTAACACAGTCGGGGAATGTAAGTGCCTATTCATGGTGATTATTTCTAAGCTTAGTTTTGTTCGATAGGCTTTTTGAATGTTTAAACTTGCCAAATTAAATATAAAAGTATTAAATATCAATCAAATCTCCTTACAAGCTAGCACACTAAACACCCGGAAAATTAACTTGCTCAGTGACGGACAGATCAGGGGCTAGCGATGTGAGCGCCAGATCGGACCATTTCTGTTCCTGTTCTCTCAACGTCAGATGTGAGTCACCATTATCTGCTTCGGGATCTGGTAGTTTATCGCAAGGCACTAGGATATGGTCGAATGGTAACTCGTCGGCGATCCACTCGCTATCCACTATATCGACCAGTCGACCATCAGACGGTGGCTGAGAATATAGAAATCATGAATGATTATTTCACCAACTATTAGAGCTTGATAGCAATTATACCCCTGATAGTGTGTTTGCTAAAATCTGCACATTTACCTCGCTATCCATTAGAAATTGTTGCAATTTGCATCCAGGCACTCAACCGATTATTTATGCAGTAACTAATGTCCAACAATGTGATAAAACCCGTAGTAAAACCCGGAGAAAAGACGAAATATTGGAGATAACACAGGCTTTCGATGACAATTTCTTTTTGTTTGGTGTTAAATGTCACACCTCGGTCACACAACGCTAAAAGTGAGAATTGACAGCAGACGGCAGCAGCACCAAAATTCCCCCTTGGCGGGATCGGGCCAATAGGAGCTGGTTAAGGCTAGTGGCACAGCTCCGACGCGCGTTA
>KB673102.1:24854-37826 GCA_000349145.1 Anopheles dirus | reverse complement strand
TGTGTGTGTGTGTGTGTGTGTGTGTGTGTGTGTGTGTGTGTGTAAATACTCGGTTGACCTAGACCGTGGCGAAAGTTCCTCGGCATCAGGCTCGCTCTACTGATGGGTCTGGTTCGTGCATACATTAGCAAACGTAGACTTCAGGGCAGGGCTGTATGAACGTATACAGGGATAAGGAAACTGGAAACATCGTGACACAAAACCGTACGTACTCGTATCTCCGCGCGGTATGCCAACCGGGAAAGACGGAAGGGGCCTTTGCGTGCAGGTCGTCACACACAAAGGCTCCCGTGCGCACAGTTTATCACATGCGCACGGCGATCGCGCGCCGTACAAAATATTTTAATACCAGTGACATTTTTCAGCTTGCGGATGTGTACGTGGTGTTTCGCTGTTTACCCGTAGCTAGCCCTCCACTTTAGAAATCACAGTCGGTCCAAATTTTGGACAGTACTTTGGTCGACACAACATATAGCCATCGGTATGCGGACATCTCTATGCAAATGAAAACAAACGTGACCGTGTGGACACTTTCTCTTTATGTGTGACACGCCTGACTTGATCGAAAACGGTCGAATTGAAACGCGGACGCTTGGATTTGATGGTTCCGTTTTTCTACCTCTTCTTCTCCTCTTCGTTAGGTGCTACCGGTTGCCTCGCCCATTCGTGCGTCACGGCCAAGGTTTTAATTGGAACGGACGGAAGGAATGTTATGCATTTTGGGGGGTTTTATTTTATTTTTTTAGTCATAACTTGGTGTCGATGTATAGTTTTTCACGGTACTCTTTATACTTTTCCGTCCGCTACGTTACGTCCTTGAACTCGCGGTTTCACACACAATGGTACAGGTGTCGACGAAGGTAAACTGGAGCAGCCGGTTCCATATGATTGTTGATTGGCTCGGGCGATACCCACGGATGAAGTTTCAATGGTGCACACGCAGTGTATGTCAATTGTATGGCGGTATCATAAAACGTTTTGCTTTCAGCAGCTTCACATAGACCGTGCCCTCGCTACTGCGTGACGGTACGTCTGTGTTTATTGGTGGATAAAAAACAGAGTGATCTTTCTCAAGTGACAACTGAAGGATGGTTACAAAAACTTCAATTTAATAATAATTGGTAATTGTAAGTATGATAGTTTCAACTACGCTTACAACTCAAAATCAATCACAAAGTGTTAGTTAAGAATTTTTGATCCACCTTTGAACAAGTGCGAGTGACTTTGAAGAACAGACGACTAACGTCCAGATAAATTTCGAGTAATTCAATATTAATCACGATTGCAAATTAAAATGAGTAAAGTAAAAATTATCGACATAAGCTTTAAAATATCCATGGAATGTGCTTTGATAATTCATGCGGTAGCATGGATATCTTGTTTTGTGGTTTAGCATAAGTTTCACATTAAGAGTAAACTGGACACCAACGACAAAGTAATAGAAAGAAATACATCGCTGCCAAGCACAGCGCAGCATAATATATCGCTGTTACAAAACGGAAGCCCATAAGCAAGACGGTAAAACACATTTTAATGTTTTATTTATCAGTGCAATATAGAAATTATCTAATAATCGTCATCAAACAGTTTTGTTGCTGTTTTCGGGGTTGAATTTCTTCACACGCCCCGTTAGAGCTCGTAATCGCCAGGGTTTGAACCGGTCTAAGCCACCGATGGTTCAAAAAACAGTTAGGTAACTCCAAGTAGCAATAACTGCTGACATTGTTTGCATCAGTCTCCTGTTTTTAATTCAATTAGCAATCACAATGTTGCAAACTACTTTCGGCAATTATAAAGACCATTGAAATTGTGTTCTCTTTTTCGTTCCCTCCCACGTACCATTCACAATATGGTGCGCCCTTGTAGGTTTGGCGTCCAGCGCTAAATTTCAGCCTAGCGTCCCGCAAACAAAATCGAAATTGAACACAAAAAGTTGATTATTTTCCGCTCCTAAAAAGGCCTTAAGATCTAGATTACAAAGTTTCTCTCACTTCCATCTCTTGGCTTCCCACCGAAGACGGAACCGATAACCGGTGGTTCCGATTTGAATGGGCGATAGTTTCACCAAACAAAATCGTCGATCAATTTGCACTTCACCAGTTGACTGGCCTCATTAGCGGGCTGGCATGGTCGGCGGAGCTAGCCTGTGCGGTTGTATGCAGGATCGTTTCCACGAAACGGCGCAGGGCGCTAGACACTGCAACTTATCTGCTTATCATGCTCCTAAAACATGCATGCGTTTCTAGCGATTAGCATGAAATTGTGGTACTTCGCTAGTGTAAAAAAATACATTTCATATCAATTGTACACCGCAATCAGTTTGAACGTTTAGCGCAGCAGAATACCTTCACCGCAGGGTTTGCTTCAATGAATAATTATTTGTACGTGCAAATGCTATATAAAAAGGGGACTGTGTTCCCGAATCACAGCACGGTTCGCATATCGAAAACAACTTTCGGCGAGTAACAATCACGCTATATGGAAACTAGTCTATCACGTCCATTAACATATGCAAAAACATTGCATCGTGGTTTGCAAACAATATTGTCTATGGATATAGTTTTAATCCATGTTGATAATAGTTTTAGTGTGCTTTTATGCCTAATTAATATATTTGGTAATATTGAAGAGCTACATTTCAGTAAACCAATATCGTTGAATGCTGGTGCGGGGGGGGGGGGTGAGCAGACCCGCTCTTACTAGAACTCTATCTACCCTGGCTATGCTGAAAAAGTAACAATCGTTGAGCCAGTGATATAAGCTAATTAGTTATCTTATGAAAAAAATGTTGTATTTTGTGTATTATTACTGCGAGAGCATCTGTAGAAATTTTTCATTATAAAATTGGCAGCTAATCAATATATACATAATTTGAATATTAAATCAAGTTGATATCAAGATGCTCTGCAACGAATCAAACCAGTTTCAGATAAACGTTTGCTTCCTTTTTCCTTCTCCATGTAGGATTTGTTTAACCTAGTGACATCGAAATACGCGTCGCGAGTTGGACCGGCATACAACTACCATCGTCATTATGGACTGGTCCACGGGCGATCTAGTGTGGTTCGATCCTGGCCTCGGTCATCCGTTGCCGGGCGAGATCCAAGAAGTTCATCGTGCCGCTCAGATGATCATCGTGCAGGCCCTTATCAACGGGAAGGTAGGTGTAGTATCGTGTTCACCGTGGGTCATTAAACATGTAGTTTTGCACAAGGGGGTAGAGGAAAGAAATTCACACGCACGGCGTGTCGGCGTGTGGAATCTATTGCAAACGATCGACAAAAAACAAAACAAAATGAATGCATTCAAGCAAAATGCAGATTTGGGATCAATTGGGTGGCTTGTGGGGCTCGTGCACAGGAACTTGGCACGAGACGTTTCACCCTTTTTTCACTGCCGATCTCCAAGCGATTGCTTGGGTTACACCTTTCATCGTTCGTTCCTTCGTTTGCTGCTCGTGATTCGTACGTGGTACGAGGAAAACTGCAATTGCACCACTGCGTGCTACTGGTGAGCGGGTGTGTGTGCAGTCTCGTGCGGCTGGTCAAACTAGTTTCAAACGCGTGAGCAGCTTTTCCACCCGATCAATTGGTGTTCGGGTTCTCTTTGACGGTACGAAAAAGAGCATGTTTTTTACACCATTTGCTAGTTCTCCCCACCCCCCACCCTCCCCGGTTAGTAGCCCACGAAAGGGGGAAAAGAAATGGATGCACGCTGGTACTGATCATTGCCATTGCAATCGGTCTGTGGTGCTGCTCACTCGAGATGCAGTTGCGTTGGAAACACTATCACGAACGAAAGCAAAAGTGTGTGCGCGTTGCGTGTGTTTCGTGACCTTTTCGTGCAACGAGACTTCTTCAGCTTGTCCTGCGCAAACTAGTGCCCGCTCTTGTCGAGGACCCTGAACGGAACGGAACCGGGAGAAGCTTCCGTTCCGCTTTGGTTCAGGAGCGGTCCTGGATGCGGACGGTTAGCTTCCACCTGGAACCATGGCAAAAAGGCGGTACACCCTCTCCGAGTCAGACGCTGTCACTGCTGCCCCAACGTATAAGGCGTCGCCAGCGGCGTATGGAGACGGTCAGTGAACTTTCTCCCGATGGCGAAAAAGAAAGTTCCACCAGGCAGCCGGCCAGAATCAGGAGACTGCCGCGAAACACACTACTGCCAGCCGACGTGCCTCCCGAAGTATGGGCAGCGTGCCGTTTTTGATATCTCCGAAATAAGTTTAGCTATGTGAAGTGGACACAAAGTGAGGGAAAGTCAATGGAACGGATGGATTAAGTGTAGTTTTCTTTTCACACGCATACTTTCAGCCCCAAACGTTCACCCTCGGTCCGAATGAAGGAAACATACGTGCTCGGCAGGACCTGGGAAAGACCGGAGTAGAGGACATGACCCAGCTGGAGGACCTACATGAGGCGTCTCTGTTGTGGAATCTGAAGCTACGATATGACAACGGACTGATCTACACGAACGCGGGTAGTATTTTGATAGCAATCAACCCTTACAAAATGTTCCCCGAATCGTACGGCATCGAGATGGCCAAGCTTTACTCGGGTCGGCCGCTCGGGACACTCCCTCCGCACCTGTTCGCGATCGGTTCGGCAGCACATGCCGCCCTACCATCGCCCCAGGTCGTCGTCATTTCGGGTGAGTCGGGCTCCGGCAAGACGGAATCCACTAAGTTAGTCATGCAGTATTTGGCCGCTGTCGTGCCCGGCGGCGGTTCTGCCTCCACCGTCATCACCGAGCAGATTCTTGAGGCGGCCCCACTACTGGAGGCGTTCGGAAATGCGCGCACCGTGCGCAATGACAACAGCTCCCGCTTCGGCAAGTACCTGGAGGTATACTTCAAGTCGGGTGCCATCATCGGTGCCAAAATCACGCAGTATTTGCTGGAAAAGTCGCGCATCGTTACGCAGGCGGCCGGCGAGCGGAACTATCACGTGTTCTACGAACTTCTCGGTGGCTTGTCAGAGCCCGAGCGCATGAAGTATGGCCTGCTAGAGGCGGACAAATACTTCTACCTCAACCAGGGCGGCTCGGATTGTGCCCCGGGTCGGATGGACTGGGCGTCGCTCCAGAGCGCGATGCAGGTTCTCGGAGTGACGGAGAGCGAACGGGAGGGCATCGTGAAGGTGTTGGCATCGGTGCTCCATCTGGGCAACGTGTACTTCCACCGGCGCCAGCTGCGCCATGGACAGGAAGGGGTCGAGATTGGGTCGGACGCCGAAATCAAATGGGCGGCCCATCTACTGCAATTGCCATCGGAGGGTATCCTGAAGTCGCTGACCTCCCGCATCACGGAAACACGCGCCGAACGACTCTACACACCGCTCGGGATCGATCAGGCGCTTGATGCACGAGATGCGTTAGCGAAGGCGCTGTACTCGGGACTGTTTAACTGGTATGTACATACACGTATCCTAAAATATAGCTCGTTAGTTTATATTTCGTTAGTATCCTAAAATATAGTTTTTTAAACTCAAAAATTAAACAGAATATCTGTCGTAAGTCTAAATCAAAGGAAGCCTCCAACATATAGGCTGTTTGAAAAAAAAAAAAGAAAATCGAGTCAAAACCCTTCGGCAGTAAAACATATCCCTAGCCTATTTAAACTATGTATTTATTCCGTCGACACTAGTTTTGTAATTCGAGAATGCTTTATTACATACCAAAATGATACCCGATGCTTCTTATGCGTACATAACTTAATCGTGATACTTCAACTCTACTCATCCTAAAGGCTTGTACTGCGAATAAACTCCATCGTACACCGTGGCGGAACTCACGATGCACAACGTCTATCAATTCTGGATATCTTCGGGTTCGAAGATTTGACCGAGAATTCATTTGAACAGCTATGTATCAACTACGCGAATGAAAGTCTACAGTTGTACTTCAACAAGCACGTGTTCAAACTCGAGCAGGCGGAGTATGCCCGCGAGCGGCTGGAGTGGACCAATCTGGAGTGGGAGGACAACCTGCCGGTGATCCATCTGCTCGCCAAGAAGCCCGTGGGCATCTTCCATCTGCTGGACGATGAATCAAACTTCCCGCGGGCCAACGATTCGAGCTTTCTCGAGAAGTGCCACTACAACCATGCGCTCAACGAGCTGTACTCGCGCCCAAGGGTGGGAGCACAGGAGTTTGGCATCACGCACTACGCTGGCCAGGTGTGGTACTGCGTGGACGGCTTCCTGGAGAAGAATCGCGATGCGCTGCGCACGGATGTGATTGAGCTGCTGAGCTCCAGCACGGAACCTCTGGTCGGTGAGATGACCAAGCAGTTACGCGCCCAGCGCGACGTAGGCAAAACGCTTCCGAAGGGCTCGAATGGACGTTTCGTGACAATGAAACCACGGACTCCGACAGTGGCTGCCCGCTTTTCCGACTCCCTGCAGCAGTTGCTTCAGTCGATGGCTAAATGCAACCCCTGGTTCGTGCGATGCGTGAAACCGAACAACGACAAGCAGGCACTACGCATGGACATGCCCTGTGTGCTGCAGCAGCTCCGCTATCTAGGCATGCTGGACACGATTAAGATCCGCCAGTCGGGATACCCGGTGCGTTTGCGGTTCCAACACTTTGTCGAGCGTTACCGCCATTTGATGAAAACACCACTCCCGAAGGGCACACCGTATCGCGAGCTTTGCCGCTTTGTGCTGGACGAACTTCCCGGAACAAACACGGAAGGGCCCGACTTTCAGCTCGGTGCAACACGCGTCTTCTTGCGCGAGGCACTGCACCGGACACTGGAAGCCAGTCGGGCTGATCGCTTGCGGCTGGCCGCGGTTACCATCCAGCGAAACGTGCGCGGTATGCTTGCGCGCAAAAAAGTTCAGCGGGAAATCCGCGGAGCGGTCACGATACAGCGCTACTGGCGCGGATACCGTGCACGCAACCGTTACCTTACCATCAAGCACGGTGTCATCAAGTATCAGGCACTGTTCAAGGGGCATATGCAACGTAAGCGTTACGCCAAACTTAAGAGTGAATTGAAGCGACGCCGCGAGGCCGAACGACTGAAGAAGGAGCGTACGGCGCAGCGACTGGCAAAGGAGCAGGTGGAGCGCGGCTCCAGTGTTCCGCTCGATATTCCGGCGGAGCTGGCGTTCATCTTCTCCAAGTCCGAGAACTGGGCCGGCCAGCAGAGTGACCGCAATCTGGTGAAGGTGGTCGGCACGGTACCAGGACCGCCGTCGGCGGCCGATCTACCACCCGACCTGGATCAGTTTGCTTTCGGCAAGTTCAGCTCGGTTTACTGCAACGGTGTGAAGTTGGCACCCCGTCGAGACATCATAACTGCTCCGTTCCTATCGCGCGCTGCTGCTCGCGACCAGGACTTTAAGGATGCGATCGCCATTTTTAAACTGATTATTCGGTGGACGACAGACGCCACAATGGACGCGAATCGGGAGAAGATTCTGGCGGACTACATCGTGCACAAGGGGCTGTCATCGCGAGGGCTTCGCGACGAAATATTGGTTCAGGTATGCAATCAGGTATACCGGGCGGATGAGGCAACGGCCGAGAAGCTTTGGACGCTAATGTCGCATTGTCTGTCGGCGTTCCAGCCTGGGTCGGCGTTCAGCAAGTATCTGACCAAGTTCATCGTCGATAACGCACCGTCTAACACGAAGGAGCAAATACTCAAGAAGCTCCTGCGGAATGCCAATGCCGGCCAAACAAACCCTTGCCGGTTGTTCCCGCCGTCCTGGCTCGAATGGCGTGCCTCGTCCCGACTGGCGGATACCGCACTTGGGCTGAATCTGCCCGACAACAGCGTACAGACAGTAGCCGTCGACTCTTGGACCACCTGTGAGGAAGCAGCTGCATTGGCGATCTCCTCGTTCGGCATACCGAACCTTGGCTGGACGGTGGTGATCGATGAGTCAGATCAAATGATCGACTCGTGCGGGCTAGACTTTGTGTTGGACTTGGTTGCGGAGAAGGAACTTACGCCCGCTTTCCCAGCTGTGCGTAGCGATATACTGCGCTGCGGTCGAAAGCTGCCACCCAATGCGGCACCGGTGGCCGGTGGAGCGAGTGATTCGTCGGTGGAACCGAGCAGCCCCAAACGGCCTCAAGTACCACCGCCAGAGCCACCGTCGATGAAACGAAATTCGCACGAAGTGCAACATGTTCCGATGGCCACCGGGAGCGGAAAGAAACACGAACCAACCGAATACGGCAGTCCCCGTCACATGCCGGAGTCGTCGGGCGCCGGTCGTAAAACATCCCACGACGTATCGCTGTCACGGCACAAGATGCGAGAAGAGCGTGCATTCTACGAAGAAAAGAGCCGCTCACGCTCACTGGATGATCTACTCGCCGGCGAGTCGGACGAGGTAATGATGGCACCGGATATCGACGAGCCGGAGACCTCACTAACGCTAACGCTGGCCGAGAATAGGATCGGTAATAAGTATCGCTCAGTAGACACCATCGCACCCTTGAAAGAGCAGCATCCACGCTTCGTAAAGTCGCAGTACGCCGGAAAGCGGACAGCTGGATCGCATTCGCTGAAGTACGCAGAAAAGTCCGAATTTAGCGTTCGCTCGTCCGCCATGTCCGATACAAGTGAGGCGCCTTCCCTGGCCAGTCATGTGCGACGAGTCCGTGTACCGTCGCAAGCTTCCGACGTCGACCAGTTCCTTGACGATCTGTTCAGCCCAGTGCTGGACGGATCACTAGATGAGCTGTCCGATGCACGTTCGTTGGCGGCAAGCATCCGAGGTGGTGCTCAGTTTGCCAGTGAACTTTTCGCTGCGGTACGCACTGACCGTTCGTTGACCGATCTTGAGCAATGTACAGTGATTGCGAAACGCACAAAAGGCGGTACCACGCATCAGGCAAAGAACTCTTCTTCGAACGGATTCACTCCGAACGCTCCGAATCCGATCACCCCGTTGACACCGGTCAACTCTGGCTCGCTGCTAATGATGGGCTCGGTTAGCCCTGATGTGGTGATGCCGGTGTTCAACATTCCGCCCGGTGTCGATAGCACCGCGTACCAACAACAGATGCAGCGCGCTTTTCTTCAATCGGCTATGGCGCAGAATATTCAAATTCAGCAGCAACTGATGGCTCAAAACCAGGCATTGCAGACACTGCTCACCCAACAGGATGGTGGTGGGCCATCCTCATCGTCACCGCCGGCCATCCCGGGTGCAATATCACCGAAACACAGTGCCACGAGCGGTTCACCATCCGCCGTGCAACACTCACCGATTCGCAAAATGAGCGCAAAGGCTGCGTCACGCATGGATTCGTCCGACCGGCCCGGCCAGTCCTCATCGTCATCGTTCTCGGAGATAATGCGCAACCGTAAGGATTCGTCCTCGTCCAACTTGATACCACCACCACCCCCACCGCCCCTTCCACCGCCGTTGGAAATGAAGGATCCTTTCGAGGTGCGTCCCTTTCTCGATCCTTACGGACGTGCCAAAACGGTGCGCATCGGTAAGTGGCGCTGGCCACCCCCACAGGGTGCCCCGGCCAACATCGAAATCGAAGAGAACTTCATCCAGTTCAAAATGACGCGCCAGAGCAATCGCAAAACGACACCACAGTCACAGCAAAGCAGCAACTTGGACTCACCGATCGGTTCTCCGAACGGCGTCGAATGGGAAGAGTTTGAGATTGACCATAAGTTGCAAGAGCACGCGATCCGAGATGGCGGTGACGGACCCAAAGGGTCTGGCACGGGAGGCCAACCGGCCGCTAGGACAGCGAAGCGTAGTTTCGACATTGGCGCAGACCGACCCGCACCGAACAGTGTCGGGAAGCTGAAGCTGAGCAACGAAATGCGGCAGCGTTTGGAGCAAGTAACCGCAGGCCACTCGGTACGTTCGTCCAGTGCCAAGTCCGATCGACCGGAGCGCACGCCTGCCAAGCTGGAGGACACCCGACGAATGATGCTCGAACAACAGCTTGGCGGTATGAATCTTCCCGGCGGCTCAAAGTCTCCTAACGCGATGGGCGGTGATTCGCCATCGGTTAAAACACAGGTGCAACGCATGGAAGCAAGCAAAAAAGGAGCCCCGGCAACGGCATGGCCAACGGTATGAATGAAACGGCAGATTGGTTAGTCGATTCCGTCTTCCAAACGGGTGTACTAAGAGCTTTCTTTTTTCTACGACATTTAACAGGTACTCCCGCCAGCCCCACCGGGTCCAGCACCGCCACCACCGATAAGACCACCTAACACAACACCACCAGCGCCACCGCCGCCTATCCACGGCAATATGGTTCCCGGTACGAGCAACCACCAGGGTCAGTCAGAAATTCCGTCGTTCGTGCAACGCCAGGAGCGTGACACGTTCGGTGCCAAGGACAGTTTTATGGATTCGTGGGGTCGCGCCGAAGCAGCAAAGCTAGATTTGGTTTATGAAACGAGTACGTGGGAGCCACTTCCGAATCGATCGAGCAAATATAATGTAAACTGTCAAATTTCGTTGCAGGTTTCAAGAAAGAGATGATCATCGAACGAGAACGTTCCCGTTCTAGATCGCGATCGCGCGATCGAGAAAACTTTTCCGAGTCCGTCTGGGACAGGTCCGAAGTTGAGGGACCATCTTCGACCTCCAGTGATCCACGGGACCGCGATCGTGATAAAGAACGAGAGGCCCGTGAGCGCAATTACGAGTTAACGCAGCTGCAGCGCGAGAAGGAAAGCAACAAAGTCTTTCATCCGTCCTCTTACTCAAAGGACAAACAGCATCAGCATCAGCATCAGCAGCAGCAGCAGCATCAGCAGCAACAGCAGCTGCAGCAGCAGCAACAACAACAGCAACAACATTCGCAGTATCAGCAGCAATACCAACAGCAACAGAAACAATATTCCGCCAATGCGTCGGGCTCGATTGCCACCTTCAAAACGCACATGGTGCAGAAAAGTGTCCAGGAGCGAGAGAGAAAATCTTCGGCGGCCACAACGAACGGCTCGGTGTACAGTGAGAAGCTGGACGACGGTAGCATGGTGGATCCGCCGGCCCCGGTGATGCCAGTACAAATGAATCCGTCCCTCAAAGCACCGGCTGCGGCCTGCCTGACGTATAATCGTGTTACCTGGACGTTGCGCGTACGCAAGGAGGTTTTCCGGCCCAGTGAAACCGTGACCGCGCCGGCCGCGCTCGACCTACTGTTTAACCAGATCACGTCCGACGTGTTCGGTGGGACGCCCTGCATGCGAATATCGCCACAAGAGAAACGGCTGGCCGTGAATCTGCTCAGTAGCCACGGTATAACCACCAACGGCCATACGACGGTGAAACAGCATGTTCGTGCGATCGTGAAGCGCCACGTGCTCGATATGGCCCGCGGCTGGCCACTGTACTTTGCCCGTCTGTTCGTCATGAACGGGTCACCCTCGATCCAGGAAGGTACACTACTCGCCGTCTCACACATGGGCGTATATTTGGCCAACAAGGAGTCCGAATATCTGGCCATCCAGCGGGCTATCCCGTACGATGATATTCAAAGCGTTACCACGCTCCCGAGACCGCTGACGCTGCAGGTGACGTTGAAAACCGGGGCTCGCATCGTGCTGCATGCTTCCAAGGCAAACGCCATCCAGATGATGGTGCAATCTTATCTCGCAGAGTATCGACAGGTAAGTGACCGTTTTTCCTTGTTTGTCACATGCATGCTCCATTATATAATTCACAATTATTCTTTGGGACAAGTATAAGCTCTTCGCATTTGTAAATCACCATGCGGCACCACATGTCGTGAATCGTGCCAACAACATGTTTTAAGGTTGGCACAGCAGCATAACGTTGTCGAAAACAGGCACGTACCATTTGGTTGTAGCACTTTGTTTATCGTACCAAAGAACTTAACTATTTTTTTTTTTTTAAATAGACTGTGCCATAATTGTGCGACACAATTCTGGTGTTTGTTATCTCATCGTTCTTGTTCTATCATTATGTCATTATTATGAACAACAAATTGTTTTTTCCTTTGAACAACAAATCGTAAAAGCAATGCTTTTCAAGCCAACTATACCATATAACATAATGTTAAATAAGTTTGAGCTGTATGACTGTGCATCTTCAAACTGTATTTGTAACCAAATAGACTGTTTAAACTTCTCTTTTAAATACCTTGTTTTATTTCACGTCATGTTCTTCAGTAATACAAACCTATGTTGATCTTTACATGCACGGAGAAAGATCCATAACGGTTTATTAATGTGTTATGATCCGTTTAGTTTGAGACCCTGTCTTTTTTATAATAAAAACTCCTTATTTTTCCTTTATATCCTGGAACGGAAACTCACAGAGTTAACTCACAGGGTCACAAGTTTATAATTAATAATTAAATAGATTTACGTAAAAAAATTTCAGATGTTTTAATGATCGACGAGAAAAAATAGTACAAATATAAGGCATTGGATGAGACACCATGTCGGTAGGAATAACCAGTTTTGCAGTTGATTAATTAGTATTCAAAAATTCAAAATTCTAAGAAAATTGAAAAAAAAAAATCTTAAGTTCAGTAGAGTAAAAAACTACGACTGCACATATTGCTTATTACATACACAATATTCATCTATTGAAGACACCCTTATAAAAGATCACCATCACTGTGATTCCTTAATATTATCGACATTAACTATGTGTTTTAACACTAATAGGCCAATTACACTTGGTAGTTTTGAATGGAATCAGGCTGTCAAAAAGCTACTTTCATCATACAAAAGTAGATTTTTGACAGCCAGATTCCATCCAAAACTACCAAGTGTAATTGGCCTATAACGGACAAATCTGGTGTCAATTGACACTTTTGCAACTTTGAGTTTCGATAACTCGAAAACGGTTAGAGATATCGATAAACGGTTTTCACCTAAAGTCTTATATTTTTGGAATATTTTTAAAAAAGATTTTTAAAATGTTTTAAATCCGTAAATTTCTGAGATACAACTTGTTACTCCTTTCGTGCAAATCATGGTGTCAATTGACACCT